>JAYJMB010011524.1:0-97469 GCA_036873735.1 Pouteria campechiana
TGTACATGTCTTATATATTTGAGCTTGAGTTGATTTATTTGTGCTTCACTAGTTTCAATGGCTTTTGAGCTACCTCTCCAAATATTTCTCACCTTTAAACTAAACCCTATTACAACCCATGAAAAGTCCTTATGATTCATGATATGCATGTGATCTCAATGATGAAGAATGAGAAGATATGCAAGCTTATGGTAGATCATTTTCATTGAAATGAATTTGAGTAGAACATATATCCTTCAAAAAAATGAGAGTAGAGTATTTATTTCTATGAGGGTTTTACTTATTTAGTTTAATCCATCTTTAAGAAAGAATGCTTACTGAATTATTGTAGGTTATGTAAGAATGATTTTTTCATGATATATTATGAGTTTTGAAGAGATTAATTGTTCTTTATTTATGAAAATTGTAACCTTGATATTCTTTTTGGGAGAGAGCGAATTTGAGTTTGGCTTGAGGACAAGCAAAAGTTAAGTGTGGGGGTATTTGATGAGCTCATAATTTATCATATTTTTAATACCTAGACTGTCATAGTTTGGTCTTTAAATGATATGATTTCATTGCTTTACATTCATATTAGATTAAATATTGCATTCAATGGATTTATTTGTGTTATAGTTCAATTTGGTGGAATTGAGGTTAATTTGGGGCCAAAATATATTATTTTGGAATAGAGGTCTTCATGGAGACACATATCATTATGGGAGCATCAATCTTAACCTCTGATCAAGCATCAATCAAGAAGTTTTAATATGAATTAGGCATAAATTAGATGGTGGGACGTGAATGTAACAATTCAATTAAACAAGAATTCTATTTTTAGAAGGACTTTTATTTTTGGATGCTTCACAGGCAAGAAAAATTGTAAAATTTCAGTGGCAGTTCAAGGAAAATTTTGGAAAGATATGGGTATATTTTGAGAAAGTGTTCAACATAAAAATTACAACCTTTAAAATTATCTAACTAAAAGAAAGAATTACTTAATTCAAAGTTAATATGAGGAAGTTATGGCCGAAATACTATAGCTGTCTCCAGAGAATTTTATGAATGTAATGTGCAGTAATAGGTTTCACTTTATGAAAGTTTTTAGTAAAAGTTTATATCTTGAAATTATCTTTAAAATTAATCAATAATAACAGGATTTGGATATCATATGAGAAAGATATGACAGAAATGCAAAAATGTCTCTTAGTAGAGAGACTCTATTTGCAAAAATAAGATATTTTTAGCAATTGCATATTTTATGCTCAAGATAACTTTGGAAATCTGTGAGGAGGTGCAAGAGAACCCTAAATTAGGTTATTTAAAAGGTGTTTTAACAAATAAATAGGGGACTTGGAAAGGAGAAAGGAGGTAGCAACTCAGAGACATCAAAGCAAGCTTTTGGCAAAAATCTTCCTCTCTTTTTTCTTTTCGATTCTTTAAGTTTTCATCATGGCCCTGCATGGCTAAACTTTTATTTTTAGTTTATGGAGACATAAGCCTCAAAATAAATATACTATGAGATCTAATTTAATTTAATTGTTTAATTTATACTTTGAGTATTAAATATTCTTCTTTATTCATGATTATGAATGTTATGCTTAATTGCTTGGAGGCCTACTAGTTTATTATTCTTTGCAATCTATTGCTAGATTAGATATTAAATCCATAATCATTTGATCTCTCTAATTTGTAAAGCAACAGGGTTTAATAATTTGTTGCTGTTATAGTTATTAAATCTTAGGAAGAATATTTCGCTAAATTAGAAGCAATTTCGTGTGCTTGTGTTGTTTAGCTTCACCAATCTCTACAAATATTAATGATGCTATTAGTTTAAACCTTTAGCATTAGTCTTGGGTTATTTGCTATTAGATTAAACCTTTAGTACTAGTCTTGGGTTGTTTAGTGGTTAGGGTTAATTAGAACACTGGTTTCTAATTAACTATGTTGAAGGAGAGATTGGAAAAATAATTCCAATGGTGAATATTTAAAGTATGGATTGATTTATAATTGCATCAATGATCAATTATGAGATTCTGATGGTAGATATTGACTTGAACCAAGGTTTTCTTTTCTGATAGATTTCTTTTATAACACTTTCTTCATTACATTCAAGACCCCCCTTTCTTGTTCACTTTGCATAAAATTAAGCTACATACTCCCTCATGGGATCAACCTTATTTACACTACTACAGGTAATTTAATTAGAGTAAGGTTCTAAATTTGGTTGCCTATGACAACACATTAGGTTCCTGAACCACTATAAAAATTGTGTTTTCTATGTGTGTCTATTTATTAGCTTTATCCTTCATGCACGTTACTATTTTATTATTTATTTTACAATGGACCACACACAAGCATGAAAAGAGAAAAATGATTTAATAGGGATTAAATAATGAATTTAACAAATTTAATTCACCCCTCCCATCTTGGGTTAAGCCATACTTCGGGAACCAACAATAGTGTCCTTAAAAATATACCTTTTAATATTAAAATATCACCTAGTTCAAAATAAAGGATAAATTTTTCATTGAAAGGAATAAACTAGGTATTTGAAAACTGAGCTTTGAGAGTTTGCGAGGCTGGAATAGTTGGTGAAATAGTTACTGAAGGAGGTTCTTGAGTTGTTTGACTAATAGCGTCCTTTTGTGCCCTACAAAAATTCTCCAAATAGAAAGTCATGAAGAGAATTATTTTTTCTATTAATATGTTCTACTTGAAATATCAAATACAATTAATGGGGCTTGCCATCAAGCAAATATTTTTGGTGAGGCTATATTTTTAATCTGCTTTTTATGGATATCTTTAATCGCTTTACAATCTATCCTTAAGAGAAATTTTTGATTTAATAAATCGCTTTGGAATTTATTAATATAAGTAATAATAACAAGCATTTCTTTTTTAATAATTGGATAATTGTATTGGGTTGAATTCCAAATTGATACAACTAATAATTCTTTTCCTTGCTCATTTCATTGCTTAAGAATACCACCATAACCAATATTTGAAGCATTGGTCTCTAAAATTTTGTAATAGTCTAGATTTACTAGGGATAGACAAAGTAAATTTTTAACATGTTTTTTAATATTTGGGACTGATTTAGTATGCACATCAGTCCATTTTGGAGGATTTTTCTTAAGTTTCTGTTGTAATAGTAGTTGATCAGTGGCTAGATCTTTGTAAAAGTCTTAAATATAGTTTAAACAACCTAAAAATCTCTATAATTGAGTTGTGTCTTTAATGATGTCTAGAAATTTATCAGTAAAAGCAATAGTTCTATTTAAAGGTTGAATAATATTGTTATTAATATGAAACCCTAAGAAGTTTATATTTGTTTGGAATAATTTCATTTTTCTTTGAGATAATACTAATCCATTTCTTTTTACAACATTAATGAAGATATGAAGGTGTTTCCAATGTTAGTCAATAGAGGAGGAGAATATTGATACGTCATCTATATAAATAATAAGGAATTTAGAATATGGATTAAAGGTTTCATTCATTATTCATTGAAATTTTGAAGGGGCATTTTTTAAACCAATAGGCATAACTTTCCATTGATAATGTCCAAAAGGCACTGTAAAGGCAATTTTACATCTATCTTGTTTGATAATTTGGATTTGCTAATAGCCTGATTTCATATCAAATTTAGAAAATAGTTGTATTGAGTATTCTATTTAATAAATCTTTCTTATTTAGGAGAGGATATCTAATCCATTACAATACTTTATTTTAATGGTTTATAATTAATTACTAGTATAGAAGCACCATGCTCTAATTTAGTGGCATTTTCTGCATAAAAAGTACTACAACTCCATTATGAATGATCGGGTTTTATTAGTTTCTTACTTAATAAATAATTTATTTCCTTTTGATAATATTTTTAATAGTCTAGAATTCATTTGACTAGGATGGGCTTTAGTTGGGAAATCCTTTTCAGAGATCCAAGAATATAAGGTAAATACACCATAGGTTGTTTTCGTACCAAAAAGCATTGGGTAAGTTAGAACATACTTTGTTTGTAACATATCGGGTGAATTCTTCTAATTTTTGTTGAAAAGTATTATTGTTAGTAATATTCTCTTTTATGTAATAAATTATAGCTTCATATTGTAATTGACATGAAAATTTATTTATATAATTTAAAGATTATTTTAATTTAGTAAGGAGAAAGGTTTCTTTGGGTTCTATGAAATTAAATTGAATATTAACTCCTTGAATATTAGTCTAGATACCTTTATCAGAAACTATAAAGGGTCTAATTAATTGAATAAATGGTGTTCCAAGAATAACTTCTTATTTCATGATTTTAATAAGGATAAATGGGGTTTGAATACATATTTGAGAGTTGCATATATGGGCATTTGAAAGTTTATAAGATACTTACATACTAGACCCATCAGTGGTAGCAATTGCAGTAGTTTTTTCAAAATATTGGGATGGGACTAATCCTTTTCTGATACAATTCATATTTGAACTCGGATCTTCCAAAGTAATATGTCCAAACATATAATCACCATGAATTTTATCAGGTATTCTAACAATTATTTGGACATACCATCTTTGGGAAATAATTAATTTAGCAATATTACATACATCATAAGAGGTTGAAAGTTCAAATTTAGAGGGGTTTTGTCTAGGATTTTCTTTAATATTTTTAATTATTTGCATTACTTCATCATTTGAAATTGCTTCTTTATTTTTTGAAATATCTAGAGGTGCTTCTTTTGCCAATTCTAATATAGATATTTGCTACTTTAATTGTTTAATTTCTTATTTTAATTGGTTCATTTTTGTATGAAGTTCTAATATAGTAATGGGTTTTGGAGTAGGATTTTTAATATACTTTTCTTGATTTGTATTACTTGAAATATTGAATATGATTCAGAAATAGAAAATTCTTCATCGATAGATTTTTTTATATTTTTTCTTTTTCTTCTTTAAATGCTTTAAGGAATTTTTCTAATTGATTTGTCTAATAATAGGGTCTTTAGTTTTATTTATTATTTCAAGAAATAAATTATCTATGACTACTAATACATTTAAATAATAGTAGCCAGAGGAAGAGGATGTTTGATATTATTCGTTATTGTTTAAAGGGCATTGAGATATTCCATTATTGCATTGATGAATAGACTTAGAAGATGAGCTTGAGTGTTTATAACTAGATGATTTAGAGGATAATGTATCTTCTTTGGAGCTTGTTATAGCTAATTCTTTTAATTTTTTAGAGATTTCTTCTAAACTTAAATGAGGGTTTTGTTTTAATAATTCTTTAATTTATTTTTTTAAGAATTAGGACAGCCTTGACTCTTTAAGAATTTAATTTCTTCAACTTTTCTTTGATTACAAAATTCAATAACTACGACTCTAACTTTAGCAAATAGGGTTTCTCATGTATAATTATAATAAGCTAATTGTCCATCATTTTCTAATTTAATAAGAGTTTTAACTTTTTCTCCAAATATAGTTAGTAAGCCTTATAAGAATTTTTCTTTATAAACATCGGATCTTCCGTTATTAAGTAACAAGACATCATTTAAAAATAGATCTTTATACCATTTATAATTATATAATCTTTTACATTTTAATTTTGATTACTCTTTCTCTAATAGAAGCTTGATAATCTTCGACTTTGCCTATGAAATGATAAATAATGTTACTTATTAATGGATGGACTAAAACTAGATCTTCGACAATAAGTTCATTTTCTTCATTAGTTAATTGAATATCCCGCCATCCCTTTAATTGCCCTGTAAAGCATCTAGTTATAATGCCTACAATTAATCTATCATAAAAGTGATAGATTGTCTCGGAAAGTAATTAAGGCTAAAATAGTGTCTGTTGTGGTGTCACACCCCACCTAGAGGCCTATGTGTTTCACCATTACCTAGTAATTTTCCCATTTATAAGGGGAATGTTCTGTCATAAATTCGACAGAGTCTTCCATGAATTACAAGGATCTACACTTAGCTTACATTTAATAATATAAAATCAACATTTCAATAATTATAAAACAATAGTACTAACCACAAAACTCACACCTATACCCACAACTACCCAAAGCCAAAACTGAATCATGATGGCAATATACATCACTTGAATCATACAGATCCATTCATAATTTCATAATTAAATTACTATGACATGCAAATATAGTTTAATATTCATTATTTTGATTCTTTTAAATACAATCACATACCATAAGAAGGACATCTTCACTTTTTGCTCACTAGCCCCAATTCACAGTTGAGATTCTTTACCTAACTTCTAGCTAAAAATTAAAATAAGAAGGCATGAGTCCCAGGTGAACTAAGTAAGTAGGCACTTTAGTAAATAATAATTAATCTAAAAATAACATATTTCACACCAAAACATGCATATAAATATAACAATCATTCTATCATGGTATCCAAGAACCATAACTATAAATACAATGCACTCACATCTCATCTTGAGATATAAACCACAACATACATATCTTTATTGTACAAAACATATCGAATATAGGATACCTTGGCCATCACATATCATAAATATGCCATAAAGGCATGAACACTTTATGACTATGACATTACGGCACAACATATCATTTTTATACACATATATACCATCATGAAATGTTTCCCATTTCATCAATACATAGGTTCATTCAATTATGATATATAGAACTCTAGAATACTCAAAATTCCCACTGATTCATCAATACCCAATCACAAAATATAATAACATCAATGAATACTACATAAGGGGATATCTGTTATCCCCGTCCAATTAGATATTCACTTATTGTCTTAATTATCAATTTACTTACATACAATAATGGGATACTCTTTATCCCTCACACATACACATCTATACACAAGAATAAGTATTATAAAGACACAAGATACTTTCTTTCCCAAGTAATCCCATATTCATATCATAAAAGATACATCAATCATTGCAATCTAAGGGATACTTGTTATCCCCAATATTCATGTATTCATAAAGTATAATAAACATGATCTAGTGGAACATAATGTGATATCTATTATTCCCCTTCATCCACACATTCACACATAACATAATAAACATTATTTCATTTTAAAGCATGGGATATCCACTATCCTAATCATAGATACACACTCGGATTCAAAACATAGGATAACCAATATCCCTATCCATGCATTTAGCAAAAACAATGCCTACTTACCTTATTGATGACTTATCTTACACTTCTTGAGTTCTTTAACTTTACAAGCCCCATAGCTTCCTATCCATTTGATCCTAGACATATAACAATATCATTCATTTATAACTAATTTATATCAAGTCACTGAATTACACTATCAATCAGTCCATGGTTAATTTTATAAACCCATCAAGTGCATAGATGCACTCTAACATTAATCACAAGACTATCTAATTTATATTCCTCCTTAATCACTTTCTAATCATGTATTTTGTGTATTACATACCTTGTATTAATGCCTTCTTCCTAGTCAATCTTAGGCTGTAATATGATTAATCAATCATGTCACTTCCTTCATGGAAGCATTTCATCAAACATATGCTAAGCACTAATTAAATTATGATTTTTTAACTAGGTATCTCAAGAACTTCCATGTTCTATAATATTCATCTTATATATCACATGATTAATAGCTAAATAACCTTAAAAATAATTCAATTAAGCCTTTAATGAAATCAATTTGCTACTTAAACTCTTTATACACAAAATCCCTTTCTAACCTCTAGTTAGGTCATTGTCCAAAATTGGGTTTCTCACTCTTAAACAAGCCCCAAAACATTATAATTACTGAAATGATCATTTCCCCCATGATAATTACACATAAACCATGCAATTCTCCCAAAAATACTATTCACAAGATACACAAAACCCTAGTAAGGATTAGTTGGGGAAAACCAACTTAGTTTCATTTCTTTTTCCATTTTGGTTTTTAAATTTTTATGCATATTTCTCATAATTTTGGCCACATTATAATGACATAAAACACATACTAAATGTGCCTCAAGTAATGAGAAATCAAACCATAATTCCATTTGCATTTACTTTTAATTTGTACCATCACCCTTAACTCATATACAATTCATAAATGTTCGATTCATTTTATTTCAAAGCAAATTTCTTCTCCTCAATTCATCATTATAATTATATTAAAAATAACTAGAATGTGTTAAGACATATAATTACCCTAAATTTAATACCCTAGGTGTTACATGCGGTCAGGTTGATGAGTGCATATCACTTATAGACGAACTGGTCTTCTATTCTTCTTCTAGTATTTGGGTGTAGAATAATAATTCAAAGGCTTTGAGAGCCCATTCCTTTTCATCAAGCCAAGGGAAATCTTTCTTGATCATGGTAGTGGCAATTGATAGGGCTTTCTTATGAGCTTCAGAAGGAGGATAGTAAATTTCTTTAATTCTTTGCTGGTCATGAATTTCCTCAAAAGTTGGCACAAAGTCTGGATTGAATTCAGCAACTCAGTGAAGGAGATCTGCATTTTGTTCTTCTTTGAAAGATTTTCTTTTTGCATGAGATAAATTTTCTTTAATATTTTCATAATCAAAATTTTGCCACCATTTGGAATAAGAGGTTAAAACCATTTGAGGATAAATAAAAGGATCAAATTCAGAGGGTTTTAGGTAAAAAGTATAATCCCATCTTAAAATCCGAGGAATAGATTTTTTAATAACAAAATTGAGGACTTTGATAGAAGGAGGATTTTGAATATCAAAGGGAAGAATATCTTTTAAATCATTGGGAAAATGTTTTAAGTTAGGACCTTAGAAATCCCAAAACTTTGCATGAAACCACATTAGAATGTATTGATTTGGATTTTCTAACAGAAATTTCACCCACTATAAATGGGTAAATAGAGAATTTTGTCATAGAAAATATGAGACTATGCTTCTTGATAATCCCAATAATTATATCCTAATTCAATAGGAGAAGTAATAGTAGATGAGGATGCTGCAGAAAATTGAATAAGTTGGTTTAGATTAGAGAGAAACCATTGGTCTCTTGGTATAAATTTTCTAATAATAAGTTTGGAATAACTGATCCAGTCTTTGCATTTATGGTCAATTGTTATAGACTTTGTTTCTAATAGAATTTTTTCATTATCTCCAAATTGTCTTCTATTTCAAAATTATTATCTAAAACATTAACTAGCATCCACCATTCTAAATCATCACATAGATTATACAAATACCAAAAAAGAAATATATGAAAGAAAAGCATTCATTAAAGCAACAAAACTTAACTTAGATAAGAAGACTTTGTTACAGGACTTTGAAAGACTCTGACTTACACACACTTGCACTCTTATAACACTAAAGGCTTACACTTCAATGATATTTTTTTATTCTATGCTCCCTTAATTCTTACATGCAAGATTGGAAAGAATAAAAAACAAGAAGAAAACGAAATAAGAAAATATCCCTTTTTGATTGATTTTTAAGAATTTAAATAAGGGAATATCCCTTTTCAATGGATTTTTAGAAATTTCTAGAGACTCAAACCAAATTATTTACAAGGTCAATGTAAGGTTTGTTTTTCTTTGATAACTTCCATGTGCTGATTTCAAAGTGAATCTTTAGAGATAATAAGCTTCAAGGTTTTCGTGTATCAAAGATGAAGTACGGAGCTTTGAGACTTCAAAGTGTTATCGGGGTTGTACTTCAACTCTACATCCTTTATAATTATCAAGTGCTAATAATTAGGTAATCATGGTATGGGATAATGGCAGCTATGAATGTAACTCCTTGTCAGTTAGTATAACTTGCTACAATGTGTTATACCACTTCAAAACAATTTTATGCATTACACCTATATCATATGAAAATAATTCCTAAATACTTATGTCACATATATATCATATATTAAATGTGAAAGAAAGGCTTGCTTTATCTTATCCATGAATTTTTTATGATACAATTCACTTGTGTTTTCTTTTAACTCATCTTGATAGGTTTAACAATTAGGAGGCAATGTAGGTCATCATTGAAATGATTCCCATGTGACTCAAATAATTAGAGTGACAAATGTATAGACATCATATTAAAATTGAATTTCTATTCGACATCTTAAACCTTGAAGTTTCCCAAAACTTTGGGACTATAATATTGTTGAGATTCAATTTATATTTCTAGATCTTATGTACTTACTGATAGAACATCTTCAATATTAACTTATGACAATGTCTATCTAAAATTGAAAGATATCTGATTTGTTTAACATTATCAATTCAAAAAAAATTATCCATAATGTATAAAAACAAACCATATTAACTTGTATTTTTCAAATTAAAAGCAAGCCATATCTGCATGTATTAACCAAATCCAATCTATATTAGTGAATATCAGAAAATACAATTAAGTTCTCATACAAAAACAATTGTCCTCACTACATCCTTCAAAGTCAAAACCAAAGAAAGTGAAAAAGCACATGTTCATGATACTCTCTCCCCTATTTTATCAATTAGTTGGCTCCCCTTGAGGGGTAGCACCCACCCCCTGAGTGGATGATTGGGGGACTAGCTCTATAAAAGAGAAGGTAGGTTTAGGGACAACAATAGTGAGGTGTAGAATCTTGGGGCTAAATAGAAGAAGGCTCTATGGATGGAATAGGAGCATTCAGAGGTGGGGTGGTGTTGGAAGGCTTGGTAGAGGTGGTAGAGGGACATGGGAGACCAAAGTGTGAGAACAGTGAAGCCAACTACTATCTAATAAGAGTTTGATCTTCCTGAACAATCCTAACTTCCATAGTTAGAGTGGAGACCTCCTTAGATAATCTCATATATGTGGAAGAGGATCGAAATCTAGGAACTATAGGTGATGGTTATGAAGAGGGTGATTCTTGTGCTGCAGTAGCACTGCCTTCTCCCATTCTTCCTTCTTCTTCTCCTTGGGAATGTGTTCTTTGATATCCTTCTTCTTCCTCTAAACCTTCTTCCTCTTCCATTTCTCTTTGGTGTTGCTCATCCATCTCTCTTTGATAGTTTTATCTACATTCTCTTTAGCAATGTTTTCCTAACTCAGTCTTTCTTTTCCTTGGGTGGAAATATTAAAATGCTCAAAAACCTTAGTGAGTCACATTACAAATGGTACTACTTGATCATTTTGATGTGGCATGTATCCAAAGGGATGAAACATTATTCTTGGGAGACTAAATTTTTTTATAATTTGCTATTGTCCACAAAACATTGGCCTAAAACACATTCACTATCTTAGTTTTTGCCAACTTAGGAACAATAGTGGCTTTTAGAACTTTTTTGAGCATCATGTGCTCAATGGTTAAATCTTTTGACCTAATGACTCTGTTAGCCTCGATGTACTTAACAAACATGGCTCCTAGGGATTGAAACCCAAATATATCCTTTGCTTCCACGTCATTTTCTTCTTCTAGTGAAGGAACCCTAAGAATTTCTCTCAATTGCTTCTCAGGAGAGGTAAGATCATAACCAAAAAATATATATGTTTCCTTCATAAATGAAGCCTTCTCCTTTTCTCTCCAATTAAAATAAAATATTAAGACTAATTCTTTGAAAACATGAGCATTGTAGTCTAGTTGATCTGTCTAACCTTGAAAATTCAGCATGGACCTAATATTAGACTTACTTACGTCCAAAAATCCAAATCAAATTTTCTACGATTTTCTACTAGGTGACCCAACATAGAAGTGTAAAACTTGAATTTCCTATCTTCCCCTCCAAAGGAAGATCCCTGGGGTAGAATTTTGCCATTGGAATTCTCTTTCCATTTACTTTTTCTAGTAAGGATTTGAGATTAAACATTTTAATGCCTTCTACATTTTCATTCCTATACACTTCTTCCCCATCTCTATCACTTTCATTGGTAGAAGAAGTGTGTGAAAAATTACCTAAGGATTTGCTTATGAATCAAACTCTTCTAGATCTAGAGGGTGCTCTAGATGTTGTACCTTGAGATGTGGAAGAACCTCTTCTTGTTCTTAGCCTCTTTACTTCATTTTAAGGTTTGGAGATAGCTACTTTGGGATCCGTTGTAGGTGAAGTAGAATGAGGTGTGTAGGGAATGAGTAGATTTAGGAGAAAAGGATGAGTATTAGGAACTTAGGGTTGGAGGTGCTTGTATTTCACTCTTGGGGCTGCTAGGAAGTGAATACGGAAGGAATAGAGAAGAGGAAGTGTCACACATTTCGCCCTTTTTGAAGCGCTGGGTGCCTAGGGAGTGGGCAACTGAGATTGCAGGTGCCTCTAGCATAGGTGGCTCCTCTCCTTGAGTTTGTTTTCCCAATTTTATGTTCCTCCAATTTTCTATGTTTTAAACATTTATGATTACCTAATCATAATTAATCATCATATAATTCATCATAAACAATCCTTTTTTGACAATTTCTCAAACAGTTCAACATAAGCATGGTTCATTTCATTTTTGACAATGCATGTCTTATGTGTTTATATCTATCATTCCTAATTCTCTCCTAATTTTATAAAATTCTTTGGTGGCAATGGTATAGTGAGAATGTTAGTGAGTTGAGCTTCTGCAGGCACATATTTTAGACAAACATCATGCTTTTCCATATGATCTCTAATACAATGGTGCCTAATCTCAATATCCTTGGTGTGTGAATGTAGAACTAGATTTTTGATTAAGTATATTAAACTAGTGTTACAACGCCTTATAGGGATGTCCTTATAGACTAGTCCAAAATCTAGAAGTTATTGCTTCATCAAAAGAAATTGTATACAACAAATTTTAGCTGCTATATATTCAACTTCTATAGTAGAGAGAGCTACACTAGTTTGTTTCTTTTAGAACCATGAAACCAACATGTTTCTTAGGAATTGACAGGTTCCACTGGTGCTTCTCTTATCAACTATGTATTCATTGAATCAAACCTCCCCACTAGGATTGATTTTGATGATGAACATATTTAACTAGCTAAATTTTGATGATGAGAAAAAGCATATGAGTGAAAGATTAAGCTACTAATTATTGTTTCTCAAGTATGCAGTAATAAACAATATATCAAGAAAATAGTATAAGTGGACAACACATATGAGACTACATCAAAGATAAGATTTACAAATATACGAAAAATAAAATGTAAATACTTAAATAAGAAATAATGATACTGAAACTTTAAAAAAGTAGCATGCAAAAAACCTCCCATACATGCCTCAAAACACTGCCAAAGTAATTCAGATTTGTGCTTAAAGTCAGACAAAAATTAAGGCTTCGAAGTGAAGAAAAATCTAAGTTCCACACTCATGCAAAGAAATAGACACTAAAGAAGCAAGTTTGGACATCGCAGAAAGAATTCAAGACATGGAACAAGACCCGGATATAGCTAAACAAGAAGTCAAGATACTTGAATTAAAAAGTCATTCTCAAACATAAAATCCAAGCATAGACACCTTTGAAGACTAAAGAGAAAAATTAAATGTGTCCAAAAATCAAAGTCCAAAAATCCTATGTGCTAAATCCTAGACATAGCCATAGCTAAAGACACAAGGCTGAAATATTAACCTTGGACATGGCAAACTCAATCTAAGACATAACTAGGATCAAGTCATGCGACAAAATGTAACTAGTGCTAATCCAAGTCCGAAATCTTAATAATAGAATAGAGATCATTTTTAGACATGGAAATTCACTTTAAGACATGATTGAACATGGTGTTGCAAGTTGAAAGGTTCATCAAAGTTTGAAATAATAATTTCAAACATGGTCACTCAAATCCAGACATGACAAATCATTTCTAGACATAGAAGAAAGAAGTCAATTGCTAGCCAAGCACTAGTCCAAGTCTAAATTTTTAATTTTGGAGATAACCATTCAAGTCTAGACATGATGGTTCATTTTAAGACATGGGTAAAGCAGTCAATTTCAAGCTAAACATGCTATATAAGTCCTATAACTTAACTAAAAACATGGAAATTGAACTTACACATAGCTCAATAGATCTCAGACATGAAAACCCATGAGAAAGCTCCAACGGACAGAAAATCCTATCGATTTACTCACATTAAATGAACATCATCTTCTCCAATGGGCATAATTCAAATTTAGCTATAAAAGGAGTAAAGAAGGATCATTCCAAGTTACAAGAAATAATTAAGAAAAGTAAGAGAAGAAAAACATAAGCATTTACTCTTAGACATTAAGTTTTCTTCCAACTCTATAGTGCCAGAAAACTATCTACATTCAAAGCTTATTCTCTGTAGCAACTCAAGGGAGTTTGAAATTCATTGTATTTATTGCTATACATTTTTTTACTACATTTAATTGAGTACAAACTCAACCTATGTAAGAGGCACTTATTATTGTACATTTTTCATTAATTGGGATAGCAAGCAAGGGGCTTGTTAACTATGTATAAGTTTGTTGGTTAGTTTTGGAAACCAATTAGGATAAGTTTGCAGGTGAGGTTTTAGAAAACCAACTCATGTATAAGTTTGTTGGTGAGCTTTTGGAAAACCAACTCATGTATAAGTTTGTTGGTGAGCTTTTGGAAAATCAACCCGTGTATAAGTTTGTTGGTGAGCTTCTGAAAAACCAATCAATCTAAGAGTTCATTGGTAAGCTTGGAAAAAGGAACTAGTGATTAGTGGAACGTGAGTACAGTAAGTGAAGCTGACTTAAAGAGAGGAGTAGGTGCCATATTGTGGGCCAAGCCTCTATAAAATATCTATGTGTTGTATGTTACATGATCCATTTTCCAATTATTATAGCACTTTGATTTTATATTGGACCAAGATTTTAAAAGCTCAATTCATCCCCCTCTTGAGATACCTTAGTACAGGACCAACAGTTGGTATTAGAGCGGGATTTAATAGTTAATCTTGATTACCAGTTATGTTGACTGCCTGAAGTGATCCCTATTACCAACACTATCCACAACACCATAGTTGAAGGATAGTCAACCACCATACCCCCATTTTTTATGGTACCAACTACGGATAATGGAAAATGCATATGCAAAACTTTTTGATAGCCATTGACTATAAGTTATGGCAAATTATCAAAGATGGAAAGACTATTACAAACATAGAAGACAAATATACTACTAAAGATATGCCAAAGCTAAGAATAGTCTCTATTGTGCATTATCACCTTCTAAGTTTGAAAAGATTTCTGCATGTAGCTCTACAAAAGAAATCTAGGATAAGCTTAAAGTTGCACATGAAGGTACTAATTAGGTCAGGGAGACCAAAATTAATATACTTATGTAGGAATATGAAGCCTTCCACATACAAGATAATGAAATAATATCAGAAATATTTGAAAGATTTTAAAAGATTATCAACGGGTTAAGTGATCTTAGTGAAAAATATGAAGGACCCAAAATGGTGAAAAGGATTCTAAGATCTTTGCCAAGATAATGGATGATAAAAGCCATAACTATCCAAAAGGCAAGAGATCTGGACAAGATAGAATTTGAAGAGATAATGGGTTTACTTATGACCCACGAAGTTCTAATGAAGCAAAAAATTCTAGAAGAACAAAAAAGGAAAGAAATCAATAGCATGAGAGCAGAATAAAAAGATGATTCACAAAGTGAAGCATTAAAAGTGGTGCTGAAAATGATGATAGCATGGTAATGCTAAGTAGAAGATTTTGAACCATGTTTAGAAGAAAGCCTAAAAGTAAGTCTAGAAATTTCAAAAACAAAGATAAGAAAATATGTTCCTACATGCTACAATTGTGGCAAAATAGGCCACATGAGTAATGACTCCCAAGATCTTGACAAGAGGCAAGGGGAACAATAGAGCAAAAGGTACAACTTATATTCTAAAAAGAAAAACAGAAATAATAATAACAAAAGCTTTAAAATAAAGCACTTGCAGAGTAGGAAATAATAAAAAATATGCTACATGAAAGTGCAAGTGACGGTGAAGACAAACATGTATTAAAATTTAGTAGACTATCAACTGTTAATTACAACAAATAAAGCACATATATGAAGAATCAATCAATAGACAAATCTCTTGGAGGAATTCATACAGACAAAGCAAAGTTTGTCTATCAGTTAGTTCAACTTCATCCGCGCCATTCAAAGTTCATTTGCTACTTATAATAGATAAATCACTCTTATGAAAGTTTAACTAATAGACAAACCTTGGAAGAGTCTGTCTGCAACTTATGGTAGATAAATGAAGATAGAGAGAGGCCATAAATTATCAATAGAAAATTGATTTATGTGACTCGCATTCAAATGACATTTGCACTCAAGCTAATATTGTGCAGACTTACATAAGTCACCATTTCCAGTAATAAGTGGCGCTGCAAGGTTTTCAAAGCTATGACAGGTCAAACAAGGAACACCTTTTAACATAGCTCATCCTCTTCTCTGAACGACAATACAGTAGCTCAAGACAAAATAGAAATACCTAGACTTCAATGGTAGAAAATTCAAACCGTCTTATTCATTTGATGCTTTTGCATTCAATGAAACCCATCTTCTCCAATGGTAAAAAATAAGAAGTTATTTAAAGAGAAAAGGTGGGACAATTCAAAGGTTATGAAGGAAGATATCTCAAATAAGCTTAACCTTATGCAAATCCTTCCACCCATAGCCAAGAGCTTAAACCTTAATTATCTATCCTTGAACTTAAACCTTCATATCCTTATGGCCATTGTCTTTACATTATAGAAAGATCTTTTATATTACATAAAGTTGAAAGAGAAATCAAATCTTTCCCTGTGCTTGAGGGAAATACTATGTAAAAGTATAAATTTTTTTTGGTAAACTTGAAACCAGAGAGTTGTTGGTGAGCTCTAGAAAACCAACAAATTTGCTAGTGATCATTGAAATGAGTGAGTTTATGGTGAGCTCGTGAAACCATATTGTATGAGTTCTTGGTGATCTCTAGAAAAACAACAAGTTTGCTGGTGATCTTTGAAACTAGTGAGTTTGTGGTAAGCTCGTGAAAACCATATTGTATGAGTTATTGATGATCTCTGGAAAACCAACATGTTTGTTGGTAATCTTTGAAACTAGTGAGTTTCCTGGTGAGCTTACGAAAACCAAAAAGTGTTGGAGGCACTATATATTTCCATTATATGGGATATAGTGGAACCCAAGGCACAATGAGTGTGTGCTCTTGGAAAAGTGGATGTAGGAATGGGGTCTTGAACTAGTACAAAAATCATTTTATCTATGTGTGTGTGTTTTCCCATTTATTTTATTCCTTATGCATTTTACTATTTCCATTATTCACTTTTATCACACCACAAATAAGCACGAAAAGAGGGAAATGATTCAACAAGGGTTAAGCAATGAATTTTTATTTACTCAATTCACCCATTCCCTCTTAGGTTAAGCCATCATATGGAAACTACAAAACCAACTGGTGATTAGTGGAACCTAAGTATAGTAAGTGAAGCTAACTCAGAGAGAGGAGTATGTGTTGTATTGTGGGCCAAACCTTTATTAAGTATTTGTGTGCTCTGTGCTACATGATCTATTTCTCAATTATTTTATCACTTTGATTTTATATTGGCCAAGATTTTAAAAGCTCAATTCACACCCCCTCCCACCCCCTTTTGAGCTACCTTAAGATGGGACCTACAGTATCCTCCAAAGTTGGCATCTAAAAGTTGAATCCTTTTGGATAACAAAGCCCTAGACTTGGTGTGTCCAGTAGATACATGAGAATTCCTTTTATTGTAGTTAAGTGTGATTCTTTTGGACAAGATTGAAATCTTACACAAAAGCATACACTAAATAATATATCCAACCTAGATCTAGTTAAGTATAAAAGAGAACTAATCATGCTATGAAATAATTTTTGATCTACCGATTTACCCTTTTCATCTTTGTCCAACCTTTTTGATGTGCTCATTGGTGTGTTTGGTATTTTTACTTCTTTCATTTTGAACTTTTTGTGCATCTCTCTGGTGTACTTGGACTGACATATAGATTCCATCTTCTCTTTGCTTGATTTGTAGTCTGAGAAAATAGTTTAATTCTCCCATCATGCTCATTTTGAATTAATTTACATAATTTTTAAGAATTCTTGACAAAGAGCTTTAGTAATAGAACCAAAGCTAATATCATGCACATATACTTGAATAATCAAGATATCTATGCTAGCATTTTTTATGAATAATGTAATATTAACCTTTTCTCTTTTGAATCTGTGATTACTAAGGAACTTACTTAACCTTTCATACCAAGCTCTTGAAGCTGGCCTTAGTCCATATAATGCTTTGGTGAATTTATATATATCATTGGGTTGATCGTTCAATTCAAATTTGGGAGTTTGTTCTACATAAACTTCCTCATTTAGATGCCCATTAACGAATGCATTTTTCACATTCATTTAAAACAGTTTAAAATTTATTTAAGATGCAAATGGAAGTAGCATTCTTATGGCTTCTAATCTAGCTATAGGGACATAGGACTCCTCAAAATTAATTTCCTTTTCTTGGCTATACCTCTTAGTAACTAGTCTTGCTTTATTTCTCACAACTAGTCCACTTTCATCTAACTTGCTCCTAAAGACCCATTTAGTTTCTATTACATAAATATGTTTGGGTCTTAGAACTAGCTCCCAAAATTTATTTCTATCAAATTGATTTAGCTCCTCTTACATGATAATAATCTAATTTTCATCATTGAGGGCTTGGTCAATGCAAGTGGGTTCAATGTTAGAAATAAAAGCAAAATGCCTACAAATGTTGTGCATAGATCTCCTTGTTCTAACTCCATCATAGATGTCACCAATGACTTGGTCTCTAGCATGGGCATGCATGAACTTTAAATAAGTTGGGTGTTGGAATTGAACATTACATTCATTTATCTCCCCCCCTATCATCTGAATCTTGGTCATCATTTTGTTTTGAGGTTACTTCTCCCCCTTGATTTTCTAGATACTGCTTGTTTAATTTTTTTGTGATTTCATCTACATCATTATCAACCTCTTTTCTGGGAGTTAATACAAATCCATCAAAAGTAACATGCATAAACTCTTTTACAACTTTAGGTTTCTTATTGAAAACTCTAAATGCTTTGCTATTAGAAGAGTAACCAAGGAAGATAGCCTCATTGCATTTTGGATCATACATTCCAAGGTTATCCTTCCCATTGTTCAACACATAGCATGTATAACCAAATGAGTGAAAATATGAAATATTTGGTTTCTACCCTTCCAAATAACTCAAATGGTAGCTCTACTTAACACATGGCAAGTTGTGCTAATTGCTTCTCCCTAGAATCTCTTAGACAATTTACTTTTATTTAATATGGTCCTTGTCATTTCTTGAATTATTCTATTATTCTTTTCCTTAACTTCATTTTGTTATGGGGGTTCTAGGGGCTGAGAAGCTATGGTAAATCTCTTTATCTTCACAAAAATTAACAAACTTTCAATTTTTAAATTCACTACTATGTTCATTTCTTATTGATATAATTAACAACTGGTTCTCATTCTGGAGAAGCTTTGAAAAGGTGGAAAACATAGAGAAAGCTTCATCCTTACTTGCTAACAAGATTGCCCATGTAAATCTTGAGAAGTCATCTACATTGACATATGCAACACTTGCCACCAAGACTCAAAATGTTGGACGGTCCAAATAGATCCATGTGCAGTAACTCTGAATGTCTAGATGTGGATACTTCATTCTTTGGTGGAAATGACAATTTGGTCTATTTAGGCATTTGACAAGCTTTGGAAATTTGATCCTTGTCATATTTTAACTTTTGTAGACAATTAACTATTTTTTTCCATAAGGACTTGATATTTAACATATTTATGTGCCCCATTTTCTTGTCTAAAACCATTGGTCATCATTGATTGCAATGAGGAACTTTCCTATGATTTCATCTAGATGAACCAAATAAGTATTTTCATATCTTTTTAGATGAACACAAGATTGTTGTTTCCATCAAATACATTGCATATAAATAATTCAACTATAACTTTTTGACCTATATCACATAATTAACTAATGCTTAGTAAGTTATGTATAAGGCCATCTATATATAAAACATCCTCAATGCATGCATTGAACAAACTATAAATTTTATCTTTTCCCTTGATGAATCCTTTATAATTGTTGCCAAATGCAACTATTCCTCCATTGACTAACTTCAATTCCTTAAATGGTTCTTTATTTCCAATCATGCATCTTGAGTAGCCCCTATCCATGAACAATCTATTCCTAGTAATGACTTTCAAACTTACCTATAAATATAGTGATAAATCTATAATTACCTCTTTGGCACCTAGGTAGTGGGTCCATTTTTATTAATGACATTATGTGTGAAAGAGGGTTGTGCACATTCCTTGGGTTTCCATGTCAATTTTGCACCTTTTCTCTACAATTTTGTAGCATAGCAATCATATATCTTATGACCCACTGTATTGCAAAAATGACATTTATTAATGATTCTATTTGGTATATTGTATGTTTCTGATTTCCTAACATAAGAGTGTCCTATAAATCTTCTAATATGGGCACAATTTCCTCTCTCTTTAGTGAGGTTCATACCCTTGGTCCATCCACTAAACTTTTTATTTTCTTGTGGCTCATCACCACTGGATCCTTCACATCCAAGTCCTTTTTTGTTTTTCTATCTAGTATTCTTAGGAACTTGGCTACAGATTCTCTAGGAATGGAGAACTTCTTCAACATGTTATTTAGTATTTCTATCTATTTCTTTAAATTTTCAACTTCTTTTTGTAGAGATAGGTTCCTTTTAGCTAATATAGTGTTCACTTTTATGGTTGCATCAAAATGTCCTTTTGTGTGAATTTCTACCCAAGGGTCTCAAATTCATTAAAAAGGGAGTCATATAATTGTTGTAATTCATCAAGCTCATTACATCTATTGCATTCATTAATAGAGCTTGAGGAATTAGAATTGGAAAAGTATTAAGAATTTATCTTAGGTTCCAAATTGTTGTTGTCCATTTTTTGGTTGATCCTTGGAGGAGGTTAAATATGCTTACTCATTTTCTATGCAAGCCATACAATAGACTATTGCTAGATTTCCCACTTCCTTATCTTTTCTTTCACTTGAGCAAGTGTTAGATGACTCATCTTCATTCACATACATCCCTCTAGCTCTGTTTCTTGAAGGTCTTCTATTTTTTTTTTCTTATCTTTTTCTCTTGTTTCTTCATTTTCATTGAGGTCCACTCTTTCTTTGTTTGTACACATAGCAATCATGTGTTTGATGCCTCCACAATTGAAACATTTGGGCAGGTTTCTCTTACTTTCTCTTCTTTTCTTCTCATTAATTTTGGGTTCCTTCTAGGGTTGTTAGCTCAGTTACTTCTTATTGAACCAAATGATGCATATGATAAACAACCAAGTTTTGATGATGAGCAACAACATATGAGAGAACATTTATAGTACTAAAAGTTATATTTTTAAGCATTGCAGATATAGATATAAACATACAGGGAAGCAACTCAAATATAGTGAATAATGTACACAAAGGAAAACATCAGTAAGCAAAATCCACTGAAGGAAAGAAGATAATAATGCTCCAATAGAATGACACTTAAACTTTGAAAAGAAGCCATCAAGAATGTCTATAGCCATGATGTTCAAGTCTTAATGAGTGATTGAATAAATCTTCTATAGATAAAGTCAGTATCTGAGGGCATCTATCGAAAAGAGATCCAGACAAATTGTTCCATAGATAAGTCAGATAAATTGCTTATAATCAACACTTATCCATAATACAAAGATGAATTCATTTATAAAAGCAAAGATAAAATGGAGTTGAACTTAGACAAATAAAGAGTTAAAGTGGAGTCAAATTATTCAAGCATTTGTCTTTAATAAAAACTCTATCTGAAACTGAAGAAGAATAAGGAACCTATCTGCAATCTTTATAAAAAATATAGATGACAAAGTAGAAGTGGCACAGTAACTACAAAAGAACAACTTTGTCTGGCGTTTTCATCTACAAGAGTTGTCTGCCACTTGCAACATACAAACCATCAGACAACCATTGACGAAATGAGTCATCTATGCTTCAACAATTTGTCTATTACTTCTAACAGACAACCCATCATATGAATAACTAAAAAGAAGATTCGTTCGTGCATCATAACTTCTTCTATCAATTATAATAGATGAACCGCTTGGAAGACTTTATCTGTAGCCCGCAACTTCATCTGCAGATTTCAACAAACAAATAATAGACAAAGTCATTTTGTCTATCAATAAGGAGCCTTGTCAGTGCCAAGAAGAGTCATTTGCTACTTACAACAGACAAAACTACTTCATCTGGTGGAAAGAAAACTTCTTTTGGTAAAAATCACTTCATCTGCAATGAAAAAGCTTTGTTCGCATCACAAAGATCATCTGCTACTTATGACAGACAAAGCTACTTTATCTAATGAAAGAAACTTCATCTACTAAGAAAGCGTTGAACTTTGTGCTTCTACAATTCATCTGTCACTTATAATAGACAAACCAGAAGATGGAGTAAAATGCTACAATGGTCTCTGACAAAATTACAAAGCAAAGTTGTCTATTATGTGGATCTACTCATAGCCACTTTGTCTATTACTTACAAGAGACAAATCCAAGACATGATCAAATAAAGTTCTCAGATAAAACATGGCATATCATGAAGAGTAGAAGCCACTTTACCAAACATTGCTGACTACAATCTCTAATCAGAATCTTATTCAAAGAAAATTCTATTAAGTAGACAGGACAAATCAAGCTTAGCTGAAGATGGAAAAAAATTCAAAGGAAACCAGTCTATACTTTGACAAAGGTTACAATTTTTAGAGGCTATGTCCCTTTAGGCTTAATGGGAATATTTTCAAAATAATGAAAGAATCAGTCAAACAAAAAAGTCTTTATCTAGTATTTGTTAAAATTGGAAAGGCATTTTCTTTAGGAATGATGTTGTAGGCTTTTCGGCTACAATGAGTTTCTCAAGATGACAACTTTTCAATGGGAGAAATTAGAACGGTCTTTAGCATTCAAAAGAAAGCCAACTATCTCTAATAGGCAAAAATTTTTGAAGTAATATAAAGGTAGTGCAGTCTCAATGAAGAAGGTTAAGGAAGGTGAGAGAAAAACAAGAACAGAGCTTAAATAAGTGATATCTCTCAATCAGACTATGCTTCCTCCTAGATATTCAATCTCCATTAAGCTGATAGACAATGAGCCTAGAAGTTCTATCTTAATTATACATCTAGAGTATTGATATCTAATTATTTTCAATGAGATGTCATTTTATATATGCTAAAATCATGTACAAATCAGCCTAATAAAAGAGGCAATGTAATTTGCAAAATAAGTGTTGTTAATCAGCTATATGAATTGGTGTTTAACTAAAGAAAACCATAATGTATTAGTTGTTAGTGAGCTCTGGAAAACTAATAAGTTTATTGGTGATCTTCGAAACCAATGCATTTCCTGGTGAGCTCGTGAAACTAGAAGGGACAATGTTTATGCCTCCTAGAGTTGGAATCTAGAAGAAGTGCTAGGAGCACTTTTATATTTCTATTATATGGGATATGGTGGAACCCAAGGCACAATGAGTATGCATTTTTGGAAGAGTGGATATAGGGATGGAGTTCCCAAATTATTATAAAAATTATTGTGTGTGTTGTTTGCTTGATTGTGTTACTTTGCTTATAGTTATTTTATTATCATATTTCACTTATCACTACACACACAATCACTTATCTAAAATAAGCAGAACTAAGAGAAGTTAAACTTGGAAGTGAAGTAGTCACTATGACCAAATGAACATATATGAAAATTGCATATGTGCTGCATATTAACTTCTACTTAGCTCATTAATTTTTATTTGGCCATAATTTTTAAATGCTCAATTCACCCTCCCCTCTTGAGCTATCTATTGCATGAGACTAACACTTCTCACAAATTTTCTAAGCTTTCTTGATAACATTGCCACTTTATCCTTAGTTTGTGAGTTTGACTTACTAATGCTTTCTTTTACGGGCCATCATTTTCTTCTATTTGACTAGCTCTTCTCTTTTACTTTTGTTCAACTCATGAGATATTAATGATCTGATTAGATCATCCAGTTTGAGCACATTCAAATCTTTAGCTTCTTTTATTGCGGTGATCATCCAATTCCAAGATTGAGGGAGTGCTCTCAGAATCCTCATAACATGCTCAAAATTTAAAGTTTCTCTCTCTAAACCTTTGAGAGAGTTAGATTTTAGAAAAATGAGCATAAATCTTAGAAATGCTCTCTCCTTTTCTTATCTTAAAGTTTTCTAACTCTCCTATGAGAATGTTCCTCCTAGTTCCCTTGACTTGGGAGGAACATTCATAGATTGATACTAATTTATCTCAAATGTCCTTGGTTATGGTACATGATGATAGTCTACTAAACTCAGTTGTCAATAAGGCATAGAATAAAGGATTCATTTCATTTGCATTATTTTGGACATTAATGGTATATTATTTGGTCCAAGCACTAATTCCCCCAATTGGGAGGGTTACTCTCAATTCTATGGCCTTCCAAGATTCCATGTTATTGACCATTATGAACTACTTCATTGTAAGTTTCCAATAGGCAAGGTAAATGCCATCAAATAGGAGCAGCCGAGTGAAGGATTGCCTCTCAACAAATATGCAGGAAGATGCTGATGGGTTTGCCATAAAGATCTCTACAAATCTTGTAGCCTACTCTAATACCACTTGTAGGTCCCTTTAAGTAGTATAACCCAGGAGGGGAGGGTGAATTAGGTTTATAAAAATCTAAAGATTAAAACCCTCTTAGCAATTCAATAAATAGAGTAATATAAGTAAGAAGGTAATAATACAGTAGACAAAGAATTTTATAGTAGTACAAGATACCTTCTCTACTTCACTCTTCTAGGAACTCTCTTTAGTGTAATGGGTTCCAATATCTCAAAGCATTACAATAAAAATTAGCACACACTACACTCTTCTTGATTCTGGCTTAAGGGGGCTTAAATACACTCTAGTAAATTGATTGTGAGATACACTCTAATAATCAATATTACTCTTCATTAGTTTGGTCACCAATACCAACTCAAGACATACACTAAAAGTAGATGGAAGAAATAAAAGTTACACTTTAATGAATGCTTCAATTTGTGCATAGGGGAAGACCGAGGAAGCTTTGAATGTTTGCTTTGAAAGTAGAGAGGATGCTTCCCAAGTGGTAGTTGGCAGCCTTGAATGATGAATTTGAAGGTTGTGTACTTGAAGGATTTTAAACTTTAGTTGCTTATGAGTAAATGAAGATTAAGGCTCACCTAATGCTTGCAACAACCTTGGAATGTCCCCAAAATAACTCCCTTTATAATTGCACTTAAATCCAATCTTTGGAGAGTAGTTAGAGGGCAGACGATATGGCAGGCGGTTGAGCTAATTGACTGTGGCCCAGGTGATATGGTAGGTGATTGAGCTAATTGGTTGTGGCCTAGGTGATATGGTAGGCACCTTGGCAAATTTGTTGTGGTCAGATCCATAACATGTCCTTGGCCACTCATAGGTGATATGACAAACGACTGAGCTAATTGACTATTGGCCAAGCAATTTCGTTAGGCGAAATAATTTTGCCAATCAATGCTTCATCTTAGGTGGCAGGTGGTAGGATGGGGTGGCTGCAATTTCTGGCTGCAGGTTGCTAGGTGATATCCTTAGGCGGTTGAGAAATTGATTGCTAATAAGTGAATTTTATTCACTTTTATTATATCTTTTTAGTTGATTGTTGGTTTTTTCTTGAGTTATTTTTAGTAGATTTTACGTATTTTTGTTTGTGTTTGTTTATAGGTATGTAAGTGCAAGAAAGGTGAAGAAAACATAGAAAAATCAATGAGGAGAAAGAAGCAATGCAATGGAGCTTGAACGGAAAGAACAAGTTGCTAAAAATTGAAGCTTATAGAAGACTCAAAAATCAAATTATAGAACTTAGAAATTATTCCAAAAGTTTAGAAGTTTTGAAGAAATTCATAGTTAGTTTTGAAAATTTTGAAGAAATTCAGAGTTGGTTTTGGAACTTCTGAAGTTATTCAGAGTAGGTTTCAGAACTTCTAAGAAATTTAGAGTGGGTTTTAGAACTTTTGAAGAAATTCAGAGTTGGTTTCTGAACATATGAAGAAATTTAGAGTTGGTTTCAGAATGTATGAAGAAATTCATAGTTGGTTTCAGAGGTTCTAAAGTTTTTCATAGTTGGTTTCAGAAGAAAAAAAGTGTGGACAGAAGCTAGGTGTTGTAGTGCCCACCACTTTGAATGGAATCTAGAAGATAGTAGTATGGGTGCCGCAACACCCATTTGGGCGCCATAGCACCCACCATGTTGTTTCAAAGTGGATCATGGACAGAAGTTGGGCACAACAGTGCCCAGGATGTGGAACAACCCAAGTTATTTTTAGAAGTTTAATTTTGCGTATATGGTGTTTTAATTTATGTGGGGATGTACTTAACCCTAATTTGGAGAGTTATAAAAGGAGGGAAAAACATAGAGAGAGGGCACTTTTGGCAAGGAATTAGACCTAGCAAGGGAGACTTGGAAGAGGGACGACTATGAAAGGAAGAAAGCATAACTTGGAGAAAACTAATTCTACATCAATTCTTAGTGTTCTCTTAATTCTTTTTCTCTTTTACTTAATCATGATTAAGATAATGTTTATGATTTATTTTGATTCCATTTTGAGCTAAATGCTTTGTTCAAGGGCAAAGATATAGCTGGATTATGAATATTTCAATTTTATTTAGCTTAATTCAATTTGATGTTCATTCACTATCTATGTTAATTATTTAATCTCAGTTTAACACTTGAGAAAGTGTGATGGACCTTTCTTCATGATTTATGATTCAATTTTAGGTTCAAAAGTAATGACTGAATTAAACCATGATTAAATACCATAAGATTATCATGAGATGGACATATCAATGAGGCTTATGTAACACCATGAATTTCTTGTTCTTAATGAATCTTGGTTAGTTTAGAATTTTCATAGAGATGTAGAAATTTTGCTAATTAAGATGGATTATTATTGCTTAAGAAAGATTAATAATTAAAAAAGAGATATTCATTATCAATATAGGAATAAACATTGATTGGTTAAATTGGGTGAAATTGAATATGATTAATCTGTTGAACTCAAAAACCCTAGATGTCTTAATCATTGATTCTTTACTTGTCTAGATCCACATTTTTGTCAATTTCCATTAGTTTAGATGTTCTGTTATTCTTTATTAACATTATTCAAGTGTTTAAATATAATTTAGGGTTAGATTAATTTGATACTTGGTAATCATATCCTTGTGGGAACAATCTCTACTCTCTTTTTATTAATTATTGATGACACGTGCACTCGCGTTAAGAAAAATCTGCAACAAGTTTTTGGTGCCATTGCCAAGAACTATTATTTTTGCCAATATTAAAATAAATAACTCTAGTTTTGCTTTTAATTTTTTTAATTTTGTTATTCATTGCAATATTTATGACCTTTTCATAGGGCTTTCCATAGGTGTATGCGATGATCTGGGAGTAGCAATTTAATCCCTTTTGATTCTAAGATAGAATGCATGCTTCAAAGGATTATAAGGGAGAGAAGAGAAGCTATCAATCAGTTGCTATGACTAATTCTACAAAAGTGAATGAGAATCGTCCACCAATGTCTTTAAGGGATTATGCATTATCGATGACTACAAGAATTCGATCTATGATCAGAAGGCCAACCATTGGTGCAAATAATTTTGCATTGAAGCCAGTGACTTTGTAGATGATTCAAGGAACTCGATTCACTGGATTGCCAAATGAATATCCGAATGCCACATTATAAATTTTTTGGAGATATGTGATCCTGTCAAGTATAATGGATTCTTTGATGATGCTATTTGCATCCATTTATTTCCTTTTCTTTGAGGTATAGAGAAAAGAATTAGTTGAATTCTTTACCTGCAAATTCTATTAAGAGTTGGGATGATTT
Organism: Pouteria campechiana; assembly: GCA_036873735.1. NCBI lineage: Eukaryota > Viridiplantae > Streptophyta > Magnoliopsida > Ericales > Sapotaceae > Pouteria > Pouteria campechiana. The sequence continues at coordinate 27,899 of JAYJMB010011524.1, forward strand.
AGTTCAAAATTGTTTGCTAAATTTTTCCCTCTAGCAAAAACAACAAAGATGTAGATAGAGATCAACAATTTCACCCAACAAAAAGGCAAAAATTTATATGATTCTTGGGAAAAGTACCAAGAGTTACTGCAAAAGTGTCCACATCATGGGCTGACTAATTGGATGCAAGTTCATAATTTTTATAATGGACTAACTGGCACTACTAGAACTTTAATTAATGCATCTGTAGGTGGTGCATTGATGAAGAAAATAGAGGATGAAGCATATGAGTTGTTGGAAGATATGACCACCAATAATTTCCATTGGCCAAGTGAGAGGCTGATGGTAAGGAAAGCAGTGGGAGTCTATGAAGTTGATGCTATTTCTAATTTAATCACTCAAGTTGCAACCCTCACAAAGTAAATTTAGAATAGTCAATTGGGGTAAATGCTATTTAGACTCCTCAATTTTTCTATGATTTTTGTCAAGGTAACCTTCCTAGTGAAGAATGTCAAGTTGAAAATAAATTCATGCAACCTTAACAGGAGCAGGCATAGTTTGTTAGGACTTTAATAGGTAGCAAAATAATCCATACTCAAATAATTACAATCCAAGATGGCACAATCATCTCAACTCTTCTTGGAGAAATTAGCAGAATATGGGCAATCTTAATAAGGGTTTTAACAGTAGGAAAAGAAGATAGATTTGGAAGTTGGTCTAACAAAGTTAGCCACCAATGTAGAAAAATTCATGATAGAAACAAGAACCACTTTACAGAACCAATCTACTCAAATGCAGAACTAATCTGCCTAGATACAAAACCAATCTACTTAGTTTTAGAATTTAGAAACCCAAATTTCTCAGTTGGCCGATATGTACAATAATCGCCAACAAGGTAATCTACCTAGTAACACTGAAGTTAATCCAAGAAAACTGTTGGTCCTAAAGATTAGGCAAAAAACTAAAGAGGGAAGAGATGAATTGGGCGCTTAAAAATTTGCTAAATTCTTTTAAGATCAAACATCCCTCTAGCAATCACTCTAATCACTCAAACAATGCTCAAATAAATAAGATACAAGGATTTTTAGTGGTTTGAGTAAACACTCTACTCTTCCAAGAGCACTCTTCTCTTAGTGTCTTGGGTTCCACTATCTCTAATAGCAAAAATATAATTAGTGCACCCTACGCTCTTCTAGATTCTAGCTCTAGAGGGCGTATCTATAGTGTTCTTAACACTCTTCTAGATTCCAGCTCTAAGGGGCATAAAAGTAGTGCTTAGCACTCTTCTAAATTTCCGCTCTAGGGGGCTAATCACAGTGCTCCCAGTAGTCTTTGAGATTCCAACTTTAGGGGGCGTACATAGCTCTTGTCTGCACTAAGATAATCATAGCTTTTCTTGAATCTAGTCTTAACCACTAGCTTAAGGAAATTATAATAAATGAATATCAAAATTAAAGTAGAGATATTTCTTAATAAGCACAAGAGAAGGTTTCTGAAGATTGAATGGAAAAGTAAATGATATTCCTGAAAGGTGGTTGGGAGCCTTCAAAGAAAATTGAGGAAGGTTTGAATGCAATGCTCACAACTCTTGAAAGATAGCAAAAGGTTTTGGCTGAAATCAATAAATGCTCTTAAGAGGATATTGATTATTTTTCTTGATACTTGGTTCTTTTTCTTGTTCCAATGAGGCTTCATTTATAATTGCTTTGAATTCTAGACATTGGTGGTAGGTGAATTCTATTTAATGATAGAAGACTATTTTGATTAGCACATTTAAATTCTCTAACTTCTGCTTAATCCTTGTCTGCTGAAATGCTTGCATCTCTGACCTTGAAGAAGTTGATTTTTAGAACCTTAATGAGTATCCATCTAAGAGTTGCTACAATGGCTGATTCTTTCATCAATATAGAGAGTTCATCATTAATGTTGAATGGAGACCAACATTTGGTTTGCCCGTTGTTCATCTTCACTTACAACAGACAAATTATCTGTCCAGTTGTTCGTTAGACAAAGTCTCTTCATCTTCTGGTTTGTCCACAGTAAGTAGTAGATGAATCTATTTATTATAGATGAGGCTTCTTATCACTTTGTTTGTTGGTTTATCTATTCCACATAATAAACAAATTGTGAAGTCATATATGAATCATCTTTCCAGTACTTCGTCTATTGGATTATTCGTTGTAAGTAATAGATGGACTGTTGGAGCATAGGCAAATTTTCTTTAGCTCTTCGTCTATTGGATTATCTATTATAAGTAACAGATGAATCATAAAGGTGCTGATGAATTAGCCTTTTGTCTGGTGGATTGTCTGATGAAGGAAGTAGATGAATTTAGATGCACTAACTTCATTGCTCTACTAGACAAACTTCACTGCTCTGCCAGACGACCTTCACGACTCTGCCCAAAGAACTCCACTTCTACCCTTTGTTTGTTCTCAATAGATGATCATTGGCTTGGTGAGATACACGACGATGACCTACTTATGTCAGACAAAACATGTTGTATGCATGGTATTTTGCATTCATTAGATATAATCTTCACTTTGACAGATGAATGGAAGCTTGGTTGATTCCTTTTCATTTGAGTTTTGTCTATAGCGGTACTTCGTCTTTTGCTTTTGCACTCGCTTAAGCTTTTTAGTCAGATAGATTGACTCCTTGGAATATCTTTTCTCTACTCATTTTTCCATGAGGCTTGCAACTTGATTGTGCATGCTAAATGCTTGGCAACAACTATTAGTACATAATCTTTAATTAAGTTTTGTTTCTCATCAAAACCACGTATTTATGCTAACATTCCCCCCTTTTGATGATGATAAAACTTGATTAAAAATTATCTCATAAAAGATAATCTCCCCATGAATGTATGCATTCTGATAAAAATATTTTATAAAATTTAAGCTTACCTTAAGTTGCCATTTTTTTGATATTTCCCTTAACTATTTTTATATGTATTCTCCCCCTTATTATTTAAAGATTATGCATTTTTACATTCTCCTTGACTAGTTTGATATGTATTTGCCCACTAATTATTTAAAGATTATGCATTTTTACATTCCCCTTTAAGATAATTTGCAAATTCTTTCTCTCCCTTTTTGTCATAAGCAAAAAGAAACATTCCACTCCCCATAAGTATTAGCCAAACAAAAAGAAATAAATAGAACATTTTATGACATTTCATTTCAGTATAAACAAAGCTACAAGGTAGGTTGGCCTAGATACAAACATTCTAAGTTTGGGGAGATAAAATTGGGAGATTATGGTGGACCCCGAAGGAGGGGCCTCCACATAATGGGGGGATGTGCATTCAAAACTTAGAGAGGTTTCTTCAAGTGTAAGAAACCAAGGTTTTAGATGATGGATGGGAAGATGAGGGTTGGAGATGGATGTAATATACTTGTTATTATTGTTCCCCTCCTCTTCAAATGCCCAAGAAGATGGTAATATGTGAATCAGGGTTATCTGGCAATGATGAGATAGAAGAATGATGTTTGCAAAGCCAGAGTTTAAAGAGAAATGCTTCTGATAAAATAGAAGGAAGATAGGTGTACACAAAAGCATGTATACAAAAGCATTATTGTCCCACCAAGATAGCAACTAAAGAAGTAATGGTTGATTCTTCAATTCCCACTATGCACTTGTCTTCCTACTATGCTTGCTTCCAAAATGTTCTTCTCTGAGTAACTTCATCTTTGTAGTGCAGAGAAGGATTGCAAATTAAAGGTTAAAATAGATTGAATATGGGGACTATATGAGGTAGTTGACATGATAATTTTGGAAAGAGATAATAACTCATACTAAAAATAGAGTTCAATGTGATAACAATAGCTATAAATTGATTTTGGCAAGAAAATGAGGTGTACTCGACCTCAAAAACTATGACATAGACGTAGTGTGAATGGAGCAGTGTATAAGAAGTAACTTTGTTTGAGACGAAGTCAGCCTTAAAAAAATTACAACTTTAGGCATAGAATCATTAAATATTTCATTCTCATATGATCACATTAGTCATACCTAATTCTTCTCCAATGTTGTAAAAGGTTTTGAGAGGTAGTGCCTCAATAAAAATATCATCAAGTTGAGCATTTGTAGGCACATATTCTAGACATATATCATATCTTTTATATCATAAAGTGGTGCCTAATTTCTATATTCTTGGTTCTTGAATGTTAAACAAGGTTCTTTGTCAAGCATATGACACTACTATTAGAGAAGGATGATAGAAAAGAAAATAAATACTTTAAGAAGTCTTCAAGAAAATAAGCCAGAGGAATGTACATAAATGATCAAGACTCATTTGTAACAAGCTCAAGTGAGAAAGATGACAATGAGGTTAGATATCTTGCAAGAATATGTTGCATGGCCTAGAAGGGGAATGAATTGACATATCAAATCACCATTAAAGAACAATATGAACCTAGAAACAAAGGTAAGCTCTTCCTACTCTTACATTTCTGACTATTCAAGCTCAAATAGCACTTGCGTTAAATGTAAAAAAATTGATGAGTTATAATAATCATGCAACTATCTCTTCAGTGAGTTTGAATCACTTAGCTAGAAATTTATTCAAAAGAAAAGACTCTTTGGTGCAACTGTGAAAGTAAATTCCATTTTGGCAGAAAGAAATTTATCTCTACAAAAGGAAGTTAGAGATCTGAAGAAAGAGATAGAATTATTAAATAATATGCTAAGTAAATTCTCCAATCTTGTAGAATTAGTGACCAAAGTTATGAGAATGACTGATCAAACCAGGAAAAAGGGACTTGGCTGTGAACAGTCAGGTGATGAAAATTTATGAAAAATTGTTAGATGGTCCAAGGGAGTGAACCTCATAGAAGAAAGAGAAAATTATCCAAATATTAGAAGGTTCATAAATTTTTCTTGGATATAGAAACCCATGGAATATATTGCATCTAGCAAAGTCCCAAATATTTGCTACTTCTGTAACAAATTTGGACATAAGTTGTATGATTGTTATGCCAAAAAGATGCAAGCAAAAGGTGCTAAGATGAGATGGAAATGCAAGGAATGAGCACACACTTATACTACACATATTTCCACTAACATCATTGGACCCAATATGTAGGTAACAACAAGGTAAGAAGAAAATTTACTTTGAACGTAGGTAAGTCTCAAAACTACACCAGGAAATGCATGGTTCATGGATAATGGCTATTCGAGACATATAACAGGGAATAAAAATATGTTCAAAGAATTAAAGCAATTGGATGAAGGAATGGTAGCATTCAACAATAATGATAAAGGTCTCATTAAGGAAATAAGTAAAATTTATAGCTTATTGAATGCATGCATAGAGGATGTATTATATGTAGAAGGACTCAAGCACAATTTGCTAAGAATTAGTCAATTATGTGACAAGGGTCACAAAGTTGTGTCTGAACCATTTGCATGTAATGTATTTAGTATAGACAATGATCTACTGTTTATCAAAAAAAGGTATAGAAATATTTATCTAGTACAGCTAGATAATATGGTTAGAAAATGCTTAATTGCAGTCAAGGATCATACATGGGTATGGCACAAGAGGATGAGACATATTAATATGTCAAATATCAGGTCTCTGTGGAAAAAGAATCTCGAGATTGGTCTACCAAAATTAAACTATGACAAAAATCAAATATGCAAATCTTGTCAATTGTCAAAATAGACCAAAGTATCCTCCCATCCTAAGAATGAAGTATCCACATTTATACCTCTAGAACTATTGCATATGGATTTATTTGGACCATCAGATAGTCACACTTAGAGGAAAAAGATATGTATGAGGATGCCTATTCTAAATTTTCATGGGTAATTCTCTTGACTAGCAAAGACGAAGCATTTTCAATGTTTTATACTTTTTCAAAGCTAGCCCAAAATGAGAAACAAATGTTATTGTATCCATCCACAGTTATCATGGTGGTGAATTCAAAAATAAAAGATTTATTGAATTTTGTGATGACAAAGCTATTCACATAGTTTCTATCCCTCAGAACTCCTCAATAAAATGGAGTTGTGGAAAGAAAGAATTAGGCAATTTAGGAAATGGCAAGAACCATGCTGAAGGAAAGTAAATTGTATAAAGGATTATAGGGAGAAGCTATTAATACCGCTTTCCACATGTTGAACAGGGTTACCATAAGAGTAATCTTACAAAAAACCCCATATGAACTTTGGAAAAGAAGAAAACTAAGTAGGGTTATCATAAGAGCAATCTTACAGAAAACCCCATATGAGCTTTGGAAAAGAATAAAACCAAACATCTCATATTTTCATCCTTTTGGATGCTTATGCTATGTGCTGAAAAATAGGAAAGATAACCTTGGAAGGTTTGATCCAAAGAGCAATGAAGCTATCTTTCTTGGTTACTCTTACAACAGTAGAGCATTAAGAGTCTTCATTAAGAAAATACAGGTTATAGAAGAATTTATACAGGTTAAATTTGATGAAGCAAATACAACCCCAAGAAAGGAGAGTAATAGTGATGTAGATGAAGCTGTAAAAAATATGAAGAAGCTCAAATTCAAGGATCAAGAGAATGACACCAATGACACCAATGATGAAGATGTACAAAGTCTGGAAAATGAAGAGGAGGTAAGAGTTGGTAATGTTCCTAATCAACTCCCTATAGATTTGAGATTTGTTCCTACTCATCTTAGAAAGCAAATTATAGGAATGTATATGATGGTTTCAAAACAAGAAGGTCTATCTATGATAGAACCAACTAAATTGAGCAAGCTTTGAATGTTGAAAATTGGATAGAAATGCAAGAAGATCTAAACTAGTTTGAAAGAAACAAAATATGAGAATTAGTTCCAAAACCAAAAAAATGTTAATGTAATCAAAACTAAATGGGTATTCAAAAACAAATTAGGTGAGAATGGGCTAGTTGTAAGAAACAAGGCACAATTAGTTGCTAAGGGGTAGTACTAAGAAGAAGGAATTAATTTTGAAGAATCATATGCCCCTATAGCTAGGATAGAAGCCATTAGAATGCTACTTGCTTTTGCATCTTATAAGGACTTTACATTATTTCAGATGGATGTAAAGAGTACATTTCTAAATGGATATCTAAGTGAAGAAGTGTATAGAAATCAACCTCTTGGTTTTGATAATAATGATCGAATCATGTCTATAAGCTCACCAAGGTGTTAAATGATTTAAGACAAGCTCCAAGAGCTTGGTATGAAAGGTTGACCAAATTCTTAAGGGATGATAAATTCAAGAGAGGAAAGGTTGACACCACTCTGTTTATCAAAAATATTAACAAAGATATCTTGATAGTTCAAATTTATGCGGATGACTTTATATTTGGATTTACTAATAAAAAACTCTATCAAGATTTCTCAAAGATCATGTAGGATGAATTTAAAATAAGTATGATGGGAGAATTAACTTACTTAGATTGCAAATCTAGCAAAGAAATGATGGAAATTATATTTGCCAATCCAAATATACTAGAGAGATGCTAAAGAAGTTCAAAGTGGAAGAAGTTAAATAGAAAACACTCCAATGAATACATCAACAAGACTGGACAAGATTGAAAAAGGTAAATCGTAGGTCAAAAACAATATAAAAGTATGATTGGATCTCTTTTCTACCTTACTGCATCTAGATCAGATATTTTATTTAGTGTATGTTTATGTGCAAGATTTCAATCCAGTCCTAGAGAATCTCATCTTACTGTACTAAAATGAATTTTTAAGTATCTAGTTAACACACCAAATCTAGGACTTTATTATCCTAAGGAATAGATTTTGAACTTATTGGATATTTTAGTGCTAATTTTGGAGGATATAAAGTTGATAGAAGAAGTATTAGTGGAACCTATCAATTTCTGGAAAATAGTTTAGTATCATGGTTCTCTAGAAAATAAACTAATGTTACTCTGTCTATAGTAGAAGTGAAATATATACCAGCTAAAAGTTCTTGCGCTCAATCACTGTGGATGAAAAAACATCTCGATTATGGACTAAGCTATAGAGACATACCCATTAATTGTGACAACACTAGTGCCATATGCTTGACAAAGAATCTTGTCCTACATTTGAGAACTAAGCTATGGAGATTAGGCATAACTTTATTGAAGATTATGTTGAAAAATATGATATATGTCTAGAATATGTGCCCACAAATGCTCAACTTGCTAATATTTTTACTAAGCCACTGTCATTAGACACCTTCCACAACATTAGAAGAGAATTAGATATGACTAATATGATGATATGAAATGAAATCTCTAATGTTACTATGCTTAAAATTACAATGAAAAATATATTCTCTTGGAGACTAAACTTTTAATCTTAGACAAAGTAAGATATTCATATAAAGTGCTCTAATCATACTTCATTTGAAGATTGATTCCTAAGGTCGAGTACAACTTATTTTCTTGGTAGAATTAACTTACAGCTATGGTTATCACATTGAACTCTATTTTTAGCCCGAGTTATTCTCCCTTTCTTGGAAAATCACATCATTCATCTTGTATAGTCCCCGTAATCAATCTACTTTAACCCCTAAATCACAATCCTTCTCTACACTACCAAAATGAAACTCTTCAAAGAAAAATATTTCAGAAGCAATCACAAAAAGAAGACAAATGTGTGGTGGGAACTTAAGAATAAACTGTTGGTTCTTCAATTGTTTTCCTAAAGGGAAGAAAATGCTTTTGTGTTCAATATTCTTACAGAAGCATTTCTCTTCATCATCTAGTTTTACAGAAATAATTTATCAATCTCATCACTACCAGATAGCCCTAGTTCACATATTACCATCATTAGGGGCATTTGAGGAGGAGGGGAATGAAACTAACAAGTATATTACATCCATCTCTAATCCCTCATCTTCTCATCCATCATCTAAAACTCTAGTTTCTCACACTTGAAGAAACCTCTCATAGTTTTGGATGCACATCCCCCCCACCTTGTAACAAACCGTTTTGGGTTCCACAAAAATCTCTCTCCATCTCCCCAAACTTAGAATGTTTTGTGTCTAGGCCTATTTGCTCTGTATCAATGCTTGTACTGAAATGAAATGAAATAACATACTTATTTTTCTTTTCATACATGGCCTATACATATTGGAAGTGGATGTTTTCACTTATGAAAAAAAGGGAGAGAAAAAATATGCAAATTATCTCAAATCAAAGGAAATACAAAATTGCATAATCTTTAATTAATCAGGGGGAGAATACATTCTAAATAATCAAGAGGAGAATATATATAAAACAAGAAAAGGCAACATGAGGAATGATTAAACATTGTAAGTCTGCATACATTCAGGGGGAGATTATCTTTTATGAGATAATTTTTAATCAAGTTTTGTCATCATCAAAGAGGGGGAGAATGTTGACATGGTTTCGATAACAAATAAAACTTGATTAACGATTATGTACTAATGACTATTATCAAGTTTTTAGCATGCAAAATCAAGTTATAAATCTTAGATAAAAATAAGCATAGAAAACATATTCCATGGCGACAAGGCATGAGCAAGTAAAGAAGCAAAAGATGAAGTGTTGTAATAGACAAAGCATGAATGAAAAGGACTCAGTTGTTTCCATTTATCTATCAAAATGGAAAACTTATTCTAATAGATGCAAGACAATTTATATACAATAGATTTCTCTATCATAAGAAAACTACAGTTATGCCAAAGGTCATCTGACGATTACAGATAAAGGCAAAAGAAGTGAAGACCTTTTCAGTAGAACAAAAGACTTCATCTGCCTTCAAGAGACAAAGTGAAGAAGCAAGAATCATAAGGGAGAGTAGAAACTTTGTCTATCTTAAAGTGTTCCAATGATCATCTACTATCAAAAGACAAAGCGGAAGAAGCAAGGAGAAAAAGCAAAAGATTCATCAGTGATCAGCTGTTGTTAACCAACAAAGTTGAGAAATATTCCATTAGACGAAGGGGTGAAAAAATCCATTTGCAAATCAACACTTTGTCTATTACTTACAATAGACAAACCCAATAGACGAAGCTCTTAAGCAATAAGATATTCATGCTTCTATGATACAACAGACAAACCCCATAGATGAAGCTCTGAAGCAACGAGACATTTATACTTCTATGATACAACAAACAAACCCAACAAACAAAGCCCTAAAGTAACAGGACATTTATGCTTCTACAATGCAATAAACAAAGAACTGGAATGGTGAAATCTGTCTGCCAGCAATAGAAGGAATGATTCATCTATAACTCATGAAAGATAAAGATGAAGAAACATTTTCTTATGGACAATTGGATAGATACTTTATCTATCATAGGTAAAAGATGAGCAATGGTCAAAATGAATCATTGGTCTTTGCCTAGCATTAATAACGATCTTTCTATATTGATGAAAGCAATAGCCATTGCAATAATATCTCAACCAGAGCTTATTGAGAAACCAAAAAACATCTTCTCCAAGGTCGGCATTGCAAACATTTCAGCATACGAGGAATAAGCAAAAGTCAGAGAATTCAAAATGTGCCAATCAGATTGACTTTTGTCATTAATGAAGTTCACCTACCACCAACGATTAGAATTCAAAGCAGTTATACATGGAGCATCGTTAGAGCAGAAGGAACCAAGAAAAGAAGCAATTGAGAAAATAATTCAAACCTTCCTCAAGAGTCAAGAGCCCTGCATCTAAACCTTCCTCAACTTTCTTTGAAGGCTCACAACTACCTGTGAAAAGATCATTCCCTTTTGCATTCAACCTTCAGAAATGTTCCCCTGTGCTTATTGACAAATTTATGTGCTTAAACTTCTGATATTCATTTCTTGTTACTTTAGCTAGTGGTTGTGACTAGACTCAAGAAGAGGTGTGACTGTTTGAGTGTAGACAAGAGTTGTTTCTAAACGCCCTCTAGAGTTAAAATCTAGAAGAGTGCTAGGAGCATTGTGATTACGCCTCTTGGAATTAGAATCCAAAAGAGGATCAGAGATACTTGTTTATGCCCCCTAGAGCTGGGATCTAGAAGAGTGTCGGGGACACTATTGTATTTTTGCTATTGGGAATAGTGGAACCTAAGACACTAAGAAGAAAGTGCTCTTGGAAGAGTGGAGTAGGGTGTTTACTCAAACTACTATAAAAATCACTGTGTCTTATCTAGTTTGTGCATTTAATGTTTGAGTGATTGATTGATAGAGGGAAGAATAATCCTATAGGGGTTGAGAAATAATTTTTTGCACCTAATTCACCCCTCCCCTCTTGGGTCTTTGCCTAACCTTCGGGACCAATAGAGGGCATTTTTGAGGGAAGAAAATTGCTCTCAAAATCTTTCAATTTGGATTTATTGGACAATAATTTTTAAGATCACTAATAATTTTTGTGTTATGTGTGATAGATGCCAGAGAATAGGAAACATTGGAAAGAGAGATGAGATGCCACTTATAGGTAACCTTATTGTTGGACTTTTTGATGTGTGGGGCATTTATTTCATGGGTGCATTTCCACCTTCTAATGGGAGCCGATATATTTTGCTTAATGTAGATTATGTTTCAAAATGGATTGAACCTATGGCTACTCAAGCTAATGATGCGAATATTGTGCTGAGATTTTTGAAAGATAGAATTTTTTCTAGGTTTGGTATTCCAAGAGCTATTGTTATTGATAGAGGAACTCATATTTGTAATAAGATTTTTGTAACTTTGTTGAAAAAGTACAACATCACTCATAGGATTGCAATAACTTATAATCCACAACCATTGGATAGGTAGAAGTCAACAACAAACAAATAAAAGCAATTCTGAAAAGGACTATGACTTCAAGGAAAGACTGGGCGTTGAATGATGCCTTATGGACACATAAGACTACTTTCAAGATCCCAACTGGAATGAGTCCGTACAGACTTGTTTTTATGAAAGCTTGCCATTTGCCTTTTGAGTTGGAGCATAAGGCCTAATGGGCTATTAAGCACTTGAATTATAATATGGAAAAGGTAGGAGAGCAGAGGAAACTTCAGCTTAATGAACTTTAGGAGCTGAGGAATGAAGCATATGAGAACGCTAAGATTTACAAGGATCAAACTAAGAAATATCATGATGAAATCATTCAAAAATGGTGTATTAAGCCCGGAATGGATGTTTTACTTTATGACTCATATTTGCATTTGTTTGCAAGAAAACTAAAGTCATGTTGCGTTAGTCCATTTTGTGTCACACAAGTGTTTTCTTATGGAGCAGTTGAACTGAAGAATCCAAGAAATGGTAGCACTTTCAAAGTAATACACATTGTGTGAAGAAATAAAATAGAGAAGACATGCCAAGGTAACTTAATGAAGTGTGTAAAATTAAAAAATTTGTAGAGAAAGGGAGTTCATCTTGCATAGACTAAATAAAGAGCTTCTTGGGAGGCAACCCAAGCTATTTATCTTTCAGTTATTTCAATGTTCTAGACATAGTGCGTTAGTTTAAATAGTCTTGCTTTAATCATTAGGGTGATAGATTACATTGTAATTCTTCCTATATGCTTTACTTCATGCATTATTGTTTCATGTTTGACAAGTGAAAGGCCTAAGTAATAATCTCAAGCAAGGAAATCAAATAGGTGATGTTACAACATGACAAGAGAGTCTCAAGGCAGCAATAGGGTACCTCCGGCACTGGAAAACCAAACAAAGCTAAGGGGAGACAACAAGTGGGCGCCGTAGGGGCTAGGACTATTCATCAATAAATAAATAAATAAATTAAATAAAAAATAAAAAGGGTAGAGAGACACCAGCTCGATGCATTTCCCACCTCCATGTACACTTCCTAATATGATAGATGAAGATTCGAGTTGGGTGCAAGATGACAACTCTAACGAGTGATCCATTTCAGGAAAGTCCTCATTTTTCAAATGCTTTATTCTACATTGAGGATAATGTTGTGCTTAAGTTTGGGGGTGTTTAGCATTTTATTTGTGTTTAGGGATGTTTTTGGCCTAAGTTTGGGGGTTGTTGCAGTTTATTTAGATTAAGTGTTGTGTATTTAGTTGGGTTGGCTAGTTAGGGTTACTTATGTGTTAAGTTTAAATTTTTTTGTTGACTTAGCCAAAAAAAAAATCCAAAAGCATTTGTGTTAATATGCTGAGATTGAATAGGATGGATTCTCTGAGTTTTTGATTACCATTGCACATGATTTAGAAAAAAGGATAGATGTTATCTTGTGATTTAATGATTCTTATGATAAGATCTTCTTTTTCATAATTGATGAAAATTTCATTGAGAACATTATGTTATGATCATGCAAAGTGTATGCTGATGAGTTGATAGAGTTGTGAATTTAGTGACTTATTTTGGTTAACACTAGCATTCTATAACTTGTTTAATTATTCCTCAAGGTGAAATCCTAAAATACATGTTTACTTGGAAGTGATTTAGGCAATTTTTGATCAGTTTGAGCCTTTCAAGCTAACCTAGTACATTCATGTCACTAGTGTCCCATATTGAGGCTTATGAGAGATTGGCATATGTAAAGCATGTAAAATATCACCATTCAACTTTTCTTTCTTTAGCCTCATCATTAATCCCTTTTTAGCCTGGAAAACCATGCTTGACCTATAAGAGACATATTCTATCCATATGATTATTAGAGACATATGAGTGAAGTAAAAGAAATTAAGTTTGGGGGCAGTTGAAAAGAAGAACGCCAAAAGAAGAAGAAAAAGGACAAAAAAAAGACTTAGTAAGGAAGTACCTTTAAAATGGGGGAACCACATCTCTATGAACTCAATAGAAAACAAGTTTGGAGTTGTGGTAGTAATATAGACCATAATAGGGGGGATCACATCCCAATAAACTTGACAAAAAATAAGTTTGGAGGTGTGATAGTAATATAGCCCATAATAATAAAAATAAAAAAAGGTTTCAAGAGAGAGAACATTTATATGCAATTTAGTTATGGGCTCTTACATTGTGACTTCTTATTTCTTTTCTTTGTTAGCCAAACCCAAGACCCCATTACAAGCTTAACAAAAACCTATTGATCTAAGTGAACAGAGTCACCTACATTAATAGAGAGGGATTATAAAAAGCAAGCCTATGGAGTATTTTGTAAAGATCATTAGAATCAGTGATATGCACATTGTTAAATGAAAAATATGCATGTAATATGAAATTTACATTACACACACATTTTCACTTCATAAAAGGATTGATGAAGCACAAGTTTCATAAGATTACTTAGTAGGTGTCTTGAATGATTTCCAAATCATGTGTACATATGTAATTTACCTGGCATGTTGCTGATTTGATGAGAGAGTATCCAAACTGATTCATGAGTTTAAATTTCTAGTTTGCTCGAGGATGAGTCAATAAGTAAGTTTGGAGGTATTTGATAAGTCAATTTCATACACATATATTAAACATGTTTAAGCATATTTATTTACAAATCCCTATCTCTTTTAGATAAAGTTAATGTTTTTTGTTGGATTTTATCAGGTGCTTTGAAGATGGCAATCACAAGGATGGAGGAAACGAAGCAAGATGGAGTGGGCAACAAGCTGGCATCACCGGCACCCACCTGGCGTTGTCGGCACCATTATCATGCCACCACACTGAGCAGCAAGCCGACGCCTGAGGCAAACGAAGATTTGTAGACTTTTTCATAATTGCGTATTTGTGGCCTTTTTAAGCAAAAACTTAGGGTTTTTCAAGGGTTCTTCTCACTTCCATTTTGAGAGTTTTCTCTGGGGTTTAGAGCCATTTTTCGGAAAGATTTCTTGTGGAGAAGAAGAAGGGATTGTAAGAAAGAAATAAGAAAGAGAGAAAATGTTCTTCATTGTTATCATTCTCTCTTAGAGAGTTGTTTTATTTTCTCTTATGAACTAAATCCCTTTTTCTAAGGTGAAGATGTAGCCCTTTTTGATACTCTTTGTTATGGATTGTTGGATATTATTAATATTATATGATCTTGTTTCATTCATGATGTTATTTGCAATGGTTTAATTTATTTTATTGCTTGATCACCAATATTATGAGTTAGATTATTTATCAAAGCATGGTTACAGTACACATCATATGCAGAACCATGAGCTCCCTTGAATGAGAAGGATAGATGGTTAAGGTACACATCATATGCTAAACCATTCTATTCAGGATCTTATGTTCTTGAACTTAATGGGTTTTTGCCTATATTACGCTAAATATCATAGGTAATTGGAATGAGTGAAAGCACTAGATTTGAACCTGCACATTAAATGATAATGATCTTATGTTTGAAAGAACAAACCAAAGTGAAGCATTAAATCCAACATTCATTAGCAAAGAGTTATCACCTTGTGGTAAAATCGGAATCCTAAACTTCTTCATTTTATTAATCTTTTTGCATTATCCTTAGCTATTTATTTACTTTTATTCTATTAAGTTTCTAAAATTATATCATATCTTATTCAAAGTATGTTTATTTTTTATGCTTAGTAACTAAAGATTAATTAAGTTGGTTTGTCATTCTCTGTGGGATTGACCATTTCATTTGTACAATATATTGCTATATGTTTGTATACTTGTGAGGAATTATAATTTGAGCCACCACTTATCTTCTTCTTTGTAAAGGAAAGGTGTTCCAGCAGCTCAAGACAGATCACAATGATAGAAATCAAAATGGTCTTCTACATTCAAAGCTACTCTAGTTCCTGTATCAATCCTAGCTTTATCCTCTGCAATGGTCAATTTTTTGAAGATCTATTTAAGGAGAAAAGTTGGATGATTCAAAGATGGGGAAGGAATACTTTTTAAATGAGCTTAACCTTATACAAAACCTTCCATGGCCAAGAGCTCAAACCATCATCTATCTTTATTGAGCTTCAATCTGCATATCATCTTCCCCTGTACTTAATTGTATATTAATTTTTTGGTTAATCTGAAAAACCAATGAGTTTCTGGTGAGCTTGGGAAAATCACATTATATGACTTGTTGTTAGTTAGCTCTGGAAAACCATTAAATTTGTTGACAATCTTTGAAACTAATGAGTTTCTTGAGGAGCTCATGAAAACCAAAAGAGTGTTGGGATTACCATGTTTATGCCTCCTGGAGCTTGAATCCAAAAGAGTGTTGGGAATACTATTTATACCTTCTAGAGCTAAAATCCAGAAGAGTATTGAGAATACTTATTTATGGCCCCTAGAGCTGGAATCTAGAAAAGTGTTGGGAGTACGATTTTACTTCCATTACATGGGATATAGTGGAAGCCAAGGTACAATGAGTATGTGCTCTTGGAAGAGTGGATGTATGATGGGGTTCCCGAACCACTGTAAAAATCATGTTGTTTGTGTGTGTTTGTTTATTTGCTTTATCCTTTGTGCACTTTACTATTTTATTATTTATTCTATAATGAACAACACATAAGCACAAAAAGAGGGAAATGGTTCAGTTAAGCAATGAATTTTTATATACCTAAATCACCCCTGCCCTCTTGGGTTAAGCCATACTATAGGACTCTACAAGTGGTATCAGAATGGGCCAGATAAATAATTCTAGTGATCCGTTAGTTTACCCAACAATGTCATCCTCTATGTTCTTCCAAGGATACTCCATCTCTCCACTTCCATATTTTCAGTGGATCCAATTATGAGTAATGGAAGAATGAGATTGGACATATATCTTATGGCGAAATGAACTTCATCTATGGAAAATCATTTATATTGGCAAAAGCAAGGATGAAACAAGAGAAGAACTAAAAATGTTGAAATTTCACTATATGCTCTCTACCCCACCATTTGTAAAGATGTTTCAGCTTATAAGTTAATATGAGAAATCTTAAGATAAGCCAAAGACAATTACTAAGGAATAAAATACTTTGCACTCACACACTACTTATGTTACTATCGATACTAACTTGAGCACAAGAAATCAAGAAAAGGAGAAAATAAACTCCTGAAGAAGAAGAAAAAAAAGAAAGGAGGCTTGATTTGAAGAAACAAAATGAAGACATGATGAAATACCAAGTTACTTCAAAATAAATAGGAAAGATAAGTGCAAGTATGACACTCAAACTCAAATGCTTTTATTAAATGTGTCATTATCTGAATTCTAAAATTTTACATGCATATTTCTACTGGTTCATTCTCTTGTTAATAAGAATTCATGTTCAGTCTTTCAATTACTTATTTTTGATTATTTACATGTTTGTAGAAACAAATTTACATTCAAATTTTTACACTTATATTATTCATTTATTTGTACATTAATAGCAATTAGAATTCATATTTAGAATTTTGATTGCTTAGTTATCTGTTTATTGATAAAATAACATTTCATATGTGCTGATTTCTATACATATTTTTTCACTCATGTATACATAGGAAGAACCTAGAATTCACACTAGGATTTATAAAACTCTGAAAATATAAGGTAAATTTCCAAAGATAATTTGAAAGAAAAATAACATTCAAATAATTAATAACTTAAACATAAGAATGCCTAAAAGATATATAACTAAAAATAGAGTAAAATAACAAAATGATTATGCTCAAAATCATTAAAGATAAAGCCAAGTTGATCTAGCATATAAGGTTAACTACTATTCACAACTGTGCTAGTTCAGATAACTCAATGACTGATTAAAGTAGAATGGTTATCCTATCTACTCATGAAAACCACTTTAATTCATAAGCCTATTTCTTAACATACTATTGTGGTTAAGATGATACTTTGCACTAATAAACTATCAAAACATGTTCATATCTGTTTGAGCCTATCAATGAAGAGAAAGTGCAATAATTTTTTTTAAGTGTATGCAGGAAAGCTTGAAATGAGTATAGAAGAAGAATGAGAAAAATGAAAAATTAAAACCTTCTTCTTAGGTCACAAATCTAAGCAAATGAACCAACAAGTTTAAGCATCGGATGCAAGAAATGGACTGAACAAATTAAGATTCTATTCCAGACAATATCAAACTTCAAGTGCAACATCAAGAACTTAATAACGAAAGTTAAATGATTAGTCAAGATTAACAACAACACTTATGAACTAAAATGAGAAATCCACGAAAGAAAGCGTCAAAAGAGATAAATTGTCTAACTTGATTATACTTTTTATTGTTATATATTTGTAACACCTATGGTGTTGAAATTTGAGAGAAATTCTTTGTATTTCAGTAAAGTGAGAAATTGAAGTAATACATAGTGTTTTATAAAAAATTTGTTATGGGAAATTAAATTTAACAAAGAAAATGGCTTTATTAGTAGTTATGAGAGAAATTAACCCAAGTAGTAATTTTGAGTTAAGTCATGTATATGAATTTAGTGACTAATGAAGCATGCTTATTAGGCATAAAGTGACATGTATGAGGTTTTAAATTGAATTTTAGATATAATTTTTTAATTTTGAATCATTGAGTTGAATGTTCTACAAAAAGAACTAAAATGGTGAATTTAGGAAAAAGCATATCTATGATCAATGTGAATGGCCTAAGATAGTTTTATGCATAGTGCAATGTGTATGAAACATTAGCTTGAGTTTTGGATGTAACATAGAATAAAAATACCATATGAAGTTACTTAAGATAGAAAATTCAGTTAAAATGAACTAAATAGGTGATTTTTGGCAATTGACCTCAAATGAGATGGAAAATAGCGTGAACATATTCAGCTACAGGCGTGGGGAATCTTGGTTTAATATTTGGATGCATTTTGGAATGTAAATGGCATGTGAAGTTATTATAGTAGAAACATTCAGAGAAATTTAGTTAAAAACAACTAAATGAGTCATTTTCAGAAATTGACTTCAAATAAAGTGGTACATAGCATAAACAAGTCTTATTTCATTTATGTGATGTGTGGGAAGTGATTATTGGGAGATTTGAAGTGTTTTATGTAAAATGAGGACTATGGTCATTTTTCATAAGTGTAAAAGCTAAATTTGGAAAAAGGATTCATTGTGATTGAATGCGGGCATAGATAATGGACTAATTTGAAAGAGTGTTTAACATGAAAGTTGTAGATCATGTAATTATATTTCTAATGGAACAAAAATCACTCAATTTGGATATGGTGTGAGGAAGTTATGGATGAAATACAAAAACATCTTTGAACAGGCAATAGATTAATGTCGCTACACAAGGATTCAATGTCGCGACATAGGTGTCGCTACACAGGAAGTCTATGTCACGACATTGGGCAGTAAGCAAAGCTTGTATCATGACATAGGTTTCCTATGTTGCGACACTAACTCTATGGCATGCCGGAGCATCGAAAAATGTGACATTTTAAAAGCCCTGAACCCATTTTAATTTCATTTCTTCATTCTGTTTTCACTGTTTTATGCCCCAACTCATAACCTAGCTCAATTAGGCTCAAAGTCATGTCATTTTTATGAGAAAATAGCCTTGTCTAAATGGAAAATCACTTGATCTCCTATTTGAACCTGATTTTAAGCTGTTTCAACCATGAAAAATGGTAGAAACATCAAATTTCCACGAAATGCAAGGTGTAACATGGAGCTGGGAGCTTGGTTATTCATTTGGGGAGGATGGCTACACTTATGAGTGATGGTAAGCCCAATCTCCCAACCAAATCTCTAATTTTTTATTTTTAGGGTTTAAAGAAATGATGAATTTTTGAGCTTAAATCGATGTATATGATTATAAATTCATGAGGGAATGATTTGATAAAATGATTATCATGATTTGGCATGAGAAATTGTAAATTTAACAAAGCTAGGGTTTTGATGAATAGTGAAATTTGGGATTTTGTATTTTTGCTAAAATTATCGTAAGATAAATGATTAAATGCATAATTATGATATTTTAAAACATGTTTGGGTTAATTTTTGCTAGTGGAAATGAAATTTGAGCTATACCCTAAGTAAGGGGTAAAGAAAATCTATGTTTAGGCCATGGAAGCCACAAATTAATGAAGTTAAATGCCTAATGAGATTATTACGGAAGTGAATCATTTGCCAGTTATACTGTATGATGATTCCATATGATTAGGAGTGAGATTCCTTAAGGAACTTTGTTGAATATGTTAAATTTAGACTGATCTTATATAATATGAATGTGAGTAGCCAATATGGCTTTGTTGTAGTAAGAGAAGTTAGTGTGTTTATGCTAAAAAAATGATAAATATGAAATTATGCCCTTGAGAAATATGGGCTTAGACATTAATCATATTCATTGATTTAGAAGAAATTAGTTTGAGCCATATCAAAAATGAATGAGACTTTAACCTATACAGAATGATCTAAGAAGGATGAAAAGGCATCGAGCTAGAGAAATGGTTTGGAAGCATGACAAGGTAAGTAGGCATTTGCTTTCACTACATGGCAAGGGATAATGTTTAACCGTTTGTTTGAAATCCCAGCATGTAGGTTTTGAATGGGGATAGTGGATATCCCATATTTGTTTAAGATTGATGTTGTTTAGTTGTTAAGAACAATGAGTATCTCTTGGATATCTAATATGAGGAATAAAAAGTATTCCTATGTTATATATTTTTTATTTGAAGTTTGTGCAATATGAGATTGATTGGTTGAATGAGAATAACATGAATTTCTGTGTTTGGTATAAATTGATGAACATATATTCATTGTGATTGTCTATAATGATGAATATCAATTGTTTGATATGTAACATGCTCATTATAAATTAAGTTATTAATGATGACATTTGTCTACTTACTGAGTTGCCCGAACTCATGCTTTCTCGTTTAAATTTTTGGTTGACAGGTCAAGCAAAGGATTTCTAAGAAAGACCAAAGACTTATGATGTATGGTAGATTGGGGTTGGTACCCCTTTGTATATATTTGTGTAATGATAAGATCATCGTATAATTGTAATTGAAAATTTGAATGTTGTATATTAAATGTAACCACACGGCATGTCATAATAATAGAAAAATGTGCATATTATGTATTTTTGAATAAGTTAGGTTATTGCTATCACAGTGTGATACGAATTCTGGGCTGTGGGTAAGCGGATGTTTGTCTCTAGAAATTGTATTATTGCAATATTTTAATTAATATATATTGCACAGGTGGAAAACTTATCTATTTAGGTTAGGCTCTGTCAAATTTTGGGCAGAGCACCCCACCCTAAAAGTGGGCAAATGTAGGTGAAATGCAATACAAAAATGATAAGTCATGCCTCAAAAGACGAGGCATGACAGAATGGTATCAGAGCCCATAAACTTACCTAAGTGATAAGTTTAAGTAGAGAAGGAAGCCCAGAACCATGATGACATTGGATTTGGGAAGAAATAGATAATGACATGCCAATAAGAGTATATGAACTTATGAGAAATATGGAAGAATATAAAAATGAAAGAAAAATGTTATTTGGATGTTAAAGGCGTGAGTAAGGGTATAAAGGCACTTTGAATTTTGGTATAAATGTTATTTGATATAAAAGTTATCAAAATAAATGGTTATGGTATAGTATTGATGATTTTGAAATGAAAGGAATATGAAAATACAATGATGATCAAAATATGATTGGATTCAGTATTTGTTATGATTAGAGTAGCCCAATGGAAGCGTGGTGATGCTTATTACATCTCAATTACATGTTTGAGAGATGAAACTGTAAAGTCTTTTGAATTTGAATTTGGTTTTGTATGTTTAATCAATTGTGATGGAATCACTGGATTTGTTTAGTTAAATCGGTTATGTGAACTTTGTTTGCTGTTTGATTACTTTGATTGGATGTGGTATGCAATGGCATTAGCCCCAGATGTGTATCTAGATAATGGCATGATATATGTCGATACATGTATTTAAGTCAAAACTGAAAGAACTTTACAATGAATGGTATATTTGGAATTGGAGAATTCTTAATAGATTTTTTGTGGTAATGAAGGGTATGTTTAAACATGATTGAATAACTTTGTTTGTGACTATGTTGATGTGAATAAATTAGCATATGTGTCATTATTGTGTTATTTGAGATTGAATTTATATAGGGATGAAGTAAGTTGTTTTCACTGATAATATGATATATGAACTGTGTGTTTCGCCCCTCCCAAGAGTTGACATTGGATTTGAGTTATGGGTTTAAGTTGTTTTGGTTGTTATAATTGATAAATTTTGTATACATGAACCATGATGGGTATGATCAAACTTTGTGAAATATGATGTATTATATGAATTAAGGGAATGTTTGGATATACGAATAGTAATCAACAATGAACGGATGTATATACATCGGCTTGATAATTTAATTTAGTAAGAAAGCAAGATTTGCAATTGAATTAAGATTTGAAAGCATGCTTAGACTGGGAATATGTTCTGAACTAACGCTCAAATACATGCTTGGATTTTGATATTGGTGAGAATACCCTTGTTATGGATACCATTTTGAATAAGTTTTGTGGTGAATGAAACTTGGTATGTGTACAATATGAAATTATGTGATATGCCCTATAAGGCATTTGGGTTTGTACGATGATAGGATAATTGAAGTTGGGTATGGTCTCAAGATGACACAAAGATATGGATAGATTGGTTTTGATTTATTTATTTGATTAGTTCTTGGATTGAGTTGGCCATTAGTTATTTGATCAAGGTTTGGATATTTGTCTATTTGATATTGGTTATTTGATTAAGGCTTGGAGGCATGACTGAGCTTCATGCTTGGATTTGGATGCCTATTGGATTGGATTGATATGTATTTGAGATATGGATGCCTACTAGAATATGATCATTGTATTTTTGGTTTGGATGCCTGCCAGGTTGGCTACTTTGGATGTTTGGATCTTGCCCATAATTGAGCTTTGTTTGTTTGATGCTGCCTTTCATGGTGAAAAGGCCTGATCAGCCTATTGTATGTGGACTTCTTTGCTTATTTCATGAGTGTGGATAGAGAACCTGTAGCTCCTTGGTTAGAATGAAGGCGAGATACCATGTGGTCATGGATCTCGCAACATTTGTAGCCAGATTGCAGGGATGGACCAAAATACATAGAGTTGCAAGAGAGTTGAGTCCACTTGGTTTGGATGTGGTTGCCACTTAACTATAGTTTAGACCACTTGGTTTGATTGTGTTTGCCACTTAACAGTGGTTTAGACCACTGGTTTGATTGTGGTTGCCGCTTGATTATCATTTAGACCACTTGGTTTGATTGTGGTTGCCACTTGATTGTGCTTTAGACAACTTTCTATGTGGCTGAGTCCACTTTGATGTAGCCTCCTAAGCATGGTATTGGTTAAGAGCAAGCAAATGAAAATATTGATACATTGGTTTGTATTGGTCACATGATAGTAGTTCCATTTGTATGTGATTGTATTGAACATTGAATACCATTTGAGGTTATGACTCTTTGTTGTAAACGATACCACATTTGATATTATTGAATGAATTAGTAATCTTGTTATGATTAAAAATGCTATATTGGAGCATTCATGTACAATGATTAACAAGGGATTGAATATAGTTGAACTGAATTGTTATGATTAGACAATGGTAATATAGAAATTGATATAGATTTCTCTTGTATTGGTTGATTTGGAAATCATGGAACTATTAGAGTCAAGTTGACTTGAGATTGTGAATTTGTAATCGTACTGAAAATATAATTATAAATGGATGTATTATACATGATGTGAATGATAGATTATTTTGATGATTGTATTTGTCTATTTGGACATTGACTATAGGAATGAATTATAATGTAAAAAGTTTGAGTTTATCTTTGAGTTTAGATTGAAATTATATATGAGCCTAAGTTGAATAGACAAATTTTCATGAACATGAAATTGTGTATGATAGTGTCTGATATGAAATTTAAGTCTGATCTTCATTCTTTAATAAATGATTGGATAATAATCAGATATTTTGGTCTTCAGTTAATATTATTGAAGCTTGATGATAATTAACATGTTTTGAGACATGATTGATGTATAACTGGTACAAGTTATGACATCGCATTTAAAGTTTTGACGACAAAACTTTTTGTAAGGGGGGAGAATGTAACACCTGTGGTATTTAAATCTGGGAGAAATTCTTTGCATTTTAGTAAAGTGAGAAATTGAAGTAATACATAGTGTTTTATAAAGAAATTCTTTATGGAAAACTGAATTTAACAAAGATAATGGCTTCATTAGTAGTTTTGAGTGAAATTTACCCAAAAAGTGATTTTCAGTTAAGTCATGTATATGACTTTAGTGACTAATGAAGCATGCTTATTAGGCATAATGTGACATGTATGAGGTTTTAAATTAAACTTTAGAGATAATCTTTCAATTTTGAATCATTGAGTTGAATGTTCTGCAAAAAGAACTGAAATGGTGAATTTGGGAAAAAGCATATCTATGATCAATGTGAATGGCCTAAGATAGTTATTATGTATAGTGCAATGTGTATGAAACATTAGCTTGAGTTTTGTATGTAACTTAGAATAAAAATAGCATACGGAGTTACTTAAGATAAAAAATTCAGTTAAAATGAACTAAATAGGTGATTTTTGGCAATTGACCTTAAATGACATGGAAAATAGCATGAATATATTTAGTTGTGGGGAATCTTGGTTTAAGATTTGGATGCATTTTGGAATGAAAATGGCATGTGAAGTCATTATAGCAAAAAAATTCAGAGAAATTCGGTTAAAAACAACTAAATGAGTGATTTTAGAAATTGACTTCAACTAAAGTGGTCAATAGCATAAAAAAGTCTAATTTCATGTATGTGATGTGTGGGAAGTGGTTATTAGGAGATTTGGAGTGTTTTATGTATAATGGGGACTATGGTGATTTTTCATAAGTGTAAAAGCTGAATGTGAAAAAAGGATTCATTGTGATTGAATTTGGACATAGATAATTGACTAATTTGGAAGCGTGTTTAACATGAAAGTTGTAGATCATGGAATTATCTTTCCAATGAACCAAAAATAATTCAATTTGGATATGGTATGAGGAAGTTATGGACAAAATACAAAAACTTCTCTGAACGGGCAGTAAGTTAATGTCGCGACACAGGGATTCAGCGTCGCGATACCTCTGTTGCGACACAAGAAGTCTATGTCATGAAATTGGGCAGTCAGCAAAGTCTGTGTCATGACACAGGTTTCCTATATCATGACACTAACTCTGTGGCACGCTGGAGCACTAAAAATGCAACATTTTAAAGCCCTAAACCTATTTTAATTTCATTTATTCATTCCATTTTTGTTGTTTTATGCCCCAACCCATACCCTAGCTCTATTATGCTCAAATCCATGCCATTTTTACTAGAAAATAGCCTTGTCTATTAAGCTGTTTCAACTATGGAAAGTGGTAGAAATGTTGAATTTCCATGAAATAGAAGGTGCAACATGAAGGTGGGAGCTTGGTTATTCATTTGGGGAGAACAGCTACGCTTGTGAGCAACGGTAAACCCAATCTCCCAACCGGATCTCTAATTCTTAATTTTTATAGTTTAGAGAAATGATGAATTTTTAGGCTTAAATTGATGTATATGATTATAAATTCATGAGGGAATAATTTGATAAAGTGATTATCATGATTTGACATGAGAAATTGTAAATTTTGCAAAGCTAGGGTTTTGATGAATAGTGAAATTTGGGGATTTTGTGATTTTGCTAAAATTATCATAAGATAAATGATTAAATGAGTAATTATGATATTTTAAGACATGTTTGGGTCAATTTAGGCAAGTGGAAATGAAATTTGAGCTATACCCTAAGTAAGGGTTAAAGAAGATGTATGTGTTTGGGCCATGTAAGCCACAAATTAATGATATTAAACATATAATGAGATTGTTGCAGAAGTTAATCATATACCAGTTACATTACATGATGATTACATATGATTAGGAGTGAGATTCCTTAAGAAACTTTGTTGAATATATTAAATTTAGATTGATCTTATATAATATGGATATGAGTAGCCTATATGGCTTTGTTATAGTAAGAGAAGTTAGAGTGTTTATGCTATGAAAAATGATAAATATGAAATCATGCCCTTGAGAAATATGGGCTTAAACATAAATCATATTCATTGGCTGAGAATAAATTAGTTTGAGCTATATCGATAATGAATGATATTTTATTCTGTATAGGATGATCTAAGAAGGATGAAAAGGCATCGAGCTGCAGAAATGGTTTGGAAGCATGACAAGGTTAGTAGGCATTTGCTTTCACTCCATGGCTAGGGATAGTGTTTATCCCTTTGTTTGAAATCCGGGCATATATGTTTTGAATGAGGACAATGGATATCCTATATTTGTTTATGATTAATGTTGTTTAGTTGTTAAGAATAATAGGTATCTCTTGGATATCTAATATGAGAAATAAAAAGTATTCCTTTGTTGTACATTTTTGATTTGAAGTTTGATGCAATATGAGATTGATTGGTTGGATGAGAATAACATGAATTTCTTGTGTTTTGTATAAATTGAATAAATTGATGAACATATATTCACTGTGATTGTCTATAATGATGAATATCAATTATTAGATATGTAACATGCTCATTATGAATTAAGTTATTATTGATGACATTTGTCTACTTACTGAGTTACCCAGACTTACACCTTCTTGTTTAATTTTTTAGTTGACAAGTCAATCAAAGGATTTCTGAGAAAGACTGAAGACTTGTGATGTATGGTGGATTGAGGTTGGTACCGCTTTGTGTGTATTTGTGTAATGATAAGATCATTATATAATTGTAATTGAAAATTTAAATGTTGTATATTAAATGTAATTACATGGCATGTCATAAAAATAGAAAAATGTCCATATTATGTATTTTGGAATAAGTTAAGTTGTTGCCGTCATGGTATGATACAAGTTCTGGGCTGTGGGTAAGCAAATGTTTATCTCTAGAAATTGTATTATTACAATATTTTAGTTAATACATAATTATACAAGTGGAAAAATCATCTATTTTGGTTAGTCTTTGCCAAATTTTGGGCAAAGCATCTCACCCTAAAAGTGGGCAAATTCAGGTGAAATGGAGTGTAAAAATGATAAGTCGTGCCTCAGAAGGAGGGGCGTGACAATATTATAGATACCTCTCAATGAACTACCTTGGATTTGAATTGATATAAGTTTATTGCTTTGAGCTAAACCATTCTGAAATTCTTAATAGACTCTAAATGATCAAATTCTAACATCATTATAGTCCAAAGGCATTGTCAAGCCTGGTTGGGAAACTTCACAGTTTAAGGTTTCGAATATGAATTGCATTCCTAATCATTCCTTTTGTAATAATGTTTAATGGTTTGATCGGTTAAAAAAGAATCAAAATTGATATAAAGAAAAAAATCATAATCATAACACACAACATAAGAAGGAAACTAGAACAGACTTCTTAAGAGAACAACAAAAATCCACTTAGTTCAATCCAATAAGCATTAAAAACATCTACTTCCTTAAAATCTCTATGACTGTCGCTAGCTCTTCAATCCTTTACTGAGCCTCAAATAACTCCTTCTCAAAAGCTACAACTCTACCCATAACATCCTTAAAAGCTATACAACAGCTTGTTAAAAGAAGATCTAAACAAATATTTGCCTTCTTGGCATATCTGAATTGCTTCTTCAAATTCTTCACCTCTTCTTTTAAAAAGCAAATCTAGTTAATTCCCTTAATCCTACCTTGCTCCATCTTTGTCCACCTCTCAACTTCGTATATCATTTGCTTAACTAAATATCATCTAATATTGACATAGCAGAGAATACATAGGGTCACAACCAGTCCCCAAGAGACTCATTAATTCTATGGCTCAAATCTCAGTAATCGTATTATTGGTAGAGACAATAGGAAAGATACATTGGCAACACAAACAAGGAATAAATCCTTGTACCTTAAAGACCCAATAGGATCATGCATTTTTCACTTTTGAGTTATGAAGAATAAACTATGCTTAAAAATGGTTTGTGTTCTTTTAATCACATATAAGTATCCAATGCTTGAATCAGTATGAGAATGCACTTATGAAACATATAACATAACTCAATATCACAAATATAAAATTTCATAAAGGATAAGAAAATTGAAAACGTTGACAATAAAACTTAATCCTTAGAAGATAAATGCAAATATAAATATTCATAATATTATATCTTAAAGATTCAAAACTTAAAATAAACAAAGAAAAATAAAACTGTTTATTTAACCAAAATATTAACAACCATCTCCAATTCATCAATCCTTTGATGAGCTTTGGCCAATTTTGTCTCCAAGTCTTTGATGCGATCTATGGCTTCCATATAAGCTATAGAGTTTCTAGTTAAGAGACATTCAAAATGAGCAGTACAACATGCTTCAAAGAAAAAACTTGATGACACCATGACTTCTCTAATGTTTGCTAAAATGTTGACTTGTTTCTAATCTTTTCTATACATGATAGAGAACACGAAGGGTCTCTCTACTTCCCAAAAATCATATTAACTTTGTCATTAAATTTCCTAACCATATCTCTTGATAATAATAACAGCGAGGTGTTGAAACAAAAGATAAGAAGACTCACGTTAAAAAGAAGGACCTAACAATGAACCTATTAAGCTAGAATCATGCATTGTCACCATAAGATTTATCTCCTTAGATGAAATCATTTTGAATAATAATTTGGTGTCTTAGTACAATGTCTCACACCCATCTCATTCTATGGCTGATGTGGGATGCTACCATTTCCCTTTTATTTAAGGGAAATTTCCCCATAACTCCATTATTTCCCTATTTTTAAGGAAAATTCTATCAAAATTTTGGCAGAGTCTACTCTATATTTTTATGACTTAAATCTATGCATACATTTATGAATCATATAAAACTCACATGCAACAATAATAAAACATTAACATATTAACCATAAACTCACTAAACTAATCCCACTTACACACAACCTAGAACCTACTACTGTCACACCCTGCCTTTTGAGGTGCGACTTACCTTTTTGCATTGTATTTCACCTCGAATTACCCACTTTTAGGGTGGGGGTGCTCAAGTTCCATTTTGGAACTCGACTAGTTTCTGTAAAAAAAATGGATAGAGTATCTCCTAAATTATTAGGTTTTAACCTATACAACATTGATCAAATAAAACAAAATAATAACATAAACTCTAAAACACACACCCTCACTTCCCACAACCCAAGATCTGGGTTGAGTCATGATGGCAATATGCTCACTAAACTACATGTAATTCATCTACAAAATTAATATGACATGTCATTCCATCTATTATACATCATATGAAATCTATTAAGTATAATCAGCTAACTATAAATACATATTGAAATTTATATTTACAATTCATAATATCACAATGAATGAGTCTTTAATCTTGGTCACCAGTTCCAACCCATAGTTGAAATTCTTTGCCTGGTCTATCAACTAAAAATATATAAAAAAAGGTGTGAGTCTGGGGAACTCAGTAGGTAGACAAATGTCATAAACAATAATTAATCCACAATTAGCACATTTCATATCCAATAATCCATATTTATCATTATAAATAACTAAAAATGGATATATACCCATCAATAAATACCACATAAATAAATCCATGTTATTTTACGTCGAACCAGTCTTCAAATTAACCATATAACAATGGGATCTCCTCTATCCCTCATATTAAACATTTACACTAAACCAAACATTAACGTTTAATAAAATATGGGATATCTACTATCCCTAACCAAAACATACAGGCCTAAATTCATACAAATGGGCTAATCCCCATGCATTTAACGAACATGCCGGCTTTTAAACAAATGGGATATACATTATCCCTAGCCATCCTTCTCAGATCATTCTATAAAGGGTAACAATCCTACTCATTTACAACCATAACTCAAACTGATTTATTATTACTCATATCTACTTTTCAAATACATAATTTCATTCATATCAATATACCATAAAAATTAATGTACTCAATATGTTTTTACTATTTATAACATGCCATTTAAAGTTTAAGTCCTCAACTCTCTCAATTTGTCACTTAAAGACTTTATAGTCAAAATACTTTTTAACCCAATTTGGGTCTTTCTCCAAAAATCAAAATTTTCAATCCCAAACAACCCAAACAATTCTCAAAATGTTATAAATCATATATTAAACCTTTCTCCCATGATAATTTCATGAAATTCATGAATTTTCCCAATTTTTACTATTCATAAAGACCCTATCTTGGCAAAATCATCAATTTTTATGCCCAAATCAGTTTTAACATATCATTAAGCATAATTAAATTGTTTTCCCCATGATTATCACATCAATCTATATAAAATCCCTAAAATCTTATTGTTCATAAAACTTACAAAACCCTAACTAGCATAAAAACATAATTTCCAATGGGGGAAACAACTTACCATGTAAATCAAGTATGAATGACATCTATAAATGAAGATTCAAGCTCCAAGCTCCTATTGACATCTTCCATCTAAAGAAAACTAGATTTTCATTCACTGTCCATAGTGTAAATAGTGAAACCCAAGCTAGAAGAAAGGCTTGAATGACTACCCATCTAAATCATCGTGTTTCCTAACAAATCAAGCAAAGGGTTTAGATAAACAAGGTTTAGGGACATGAGAACAGCATTAGGGGAAGAAATGGAATGGAAAATGAAAAATAGAATGGGTTGAGGGCTTAAAAGATTAGATTTTCTGGTGCTCCAATGCGTCATAAGACCCTTGCTGCAGCAAGGACTCACTGGACGGGCCAAAACATTAATTTTTGGAGCCTTGCCATGGTAGAAAATCGCCTTGCCATGGTAACATCTTGCTGGATGCCAAAATCTTGATTTTCTAGAGGCTTCCCGCGGCAGAGAAAAGCCTTGCCGCGGCAAGCTCTTTCTATCCAACACAGTGATAGTAATTTCATCATAACATTTACATAAAATGTTCAAATGACCTAATTTTTAATGCATTAGAAAGATAACTTCAAGGGTACAACTTTTATGTTAACCAAATTTTCAAAATCAGCCCCCAAATATGTCAAAAAGTTTAATATGTCAAAAAGTTTAATAAAGTTGACCCATCTCATTTATCTCGTTATTTTTCTATCATTTGGAACAGTTTCAGTGTATTAGTCATAACGTCCTCATATGACATCAGAATAAAGTGATTTTTCTTCCATTAGATAGGTACTTTCATGATCTACAATGTTTATATTGAACACTATTTTAAAATAGTCCATTATCCATGTCAAAAATCAATCACAATGACCCCTTTTTCAAATTCAACATTTTTATATTACACACTTGTGCCCCTTTAGTTTTCTTCCAAATTTTCCACTTTTCTTTCATCTATCATCACTAAACTTTTAATCATTTTATTTTTCATTAATTCTTAGATAATCATCCTCAAACTCATTTAAGAAATTAATTCTCACCCCAAATCCAAATAATAACTTGCCCATTGCAATAAGCTATTCAATTTCCAAATTTAAACTTAAACCAAATCATCAATAGCCCCATTTCCCATAAAATACTTTAAACATCATAACTGTAACCTTTCACATATCATATAAATTAAATGAGATATGTTCATAATATTTTTTACCTCATTTGAGGTCAATTGCCAAGAATCACCTATTCAGTTCTTTTTAACCGAATTTTCTACGACAAGTGACTCCATATGCCATTTTCATTCTAAGTTGCATCCAATACTCAAACTGATGCTTCACACACATTACAATACATATGATGACTAGTTTAGATCCTTTGTATAGCTCAAATATATGCTTTTGCTCAAATTCACCCATTGAGTTCTTTTCACATTACTTTCAACTTAATAGTTCAAAATTCCAAAATTATCCCAAATTTTCAATTCAATATCTCATACACATCACATTATACATAATAATCATGCTTCATTAGTTATTCGAGTCATATGCATGACTTTACTCAAAATCACCGCTTAGGTTCTTTTTCTTCTTATATTTTTATATATACCTCAAAATACTGAAATTTATAGAATTCATGGTCCAAACTCTACCCATTTGCTCATGAGTAGATTTCTAACACCACTGGTATTACAACTATGTCCTATGATGGCAATAACATAATTGAAATAATTTATCTCCATTCACACTTACATAATGACATGCCAATCATATTACAACATTATACATACCTAGAATACATCTTCGCTTAATTTAATACAATTTTTGAATGAATATAGATGCATTCTAAGAATTTACAATTTGTAATTTTTACAAGCATAATAAAATCATTTTCTTCAAGCTCCCTTAATTGACCTGTCAGCTAAAAACATATAATAAACAAGCATGAGTTCATGCAAACTCAGTCAGTAAGCATATAATTAATAATATTAAAATAACAATAATATGTTCTAAATTAGAACATAATTAAATACATCATATCATACATCATTTGATTATATCTTGTATCACATTTTCATTTTATTCATTATAATCTTTTATATCATTTTAGAGCCATGCATGACCAAATTTCATCGTTGTACCATTCTGGCTCATCATCTGCTCACCCCCCCCCCCTTTTCATACATCAAAATTTATGATCTGATATAATATAATTGGGGGGAAATGAACTTACCTCAAATTCATGCATGGTTTCCATCTCCAAGCAAGAATCCGACTTCAAATCCTCAAGAACTCTTCATAAGTTCTAGAAAACTCAAGAACCCATCTTCTTCCACTACTATCATAATGGATTTTTAAGTTTTTGAGTTCATGGATGATGGATTGAAATCTTAAACCTATGTTTCCCAAACAAAATCAAGCCAAATGGGGTCTAGGATCAAGGGTTGGGCATGGGGATGAAGGGAAAATAGAATGGAGAAGAAACAAAATGGAACAGGCATTGATATCTCACATGTAATTTATCTCTCTCTAATAATCACATATAGACATAACAAACCACATTCAAATACATAATAATACCCTCCATTATATCGCAAAATCATTCTTTAATTCACCACAAACTAACATTTCATACAAAGTTTCTACACATTTAGTAAATCCAATACAAGTTATCCCTATTTGATAATTTAAATAAAGTTTTCAAAAATTACCCCCTTTTAACACCCCAAATGTTACACCTTATACAAGTTATCTCAATTTGATCATTTAAATAATTTTTTCAAAAATTAACCCCCTTTTAACACCCCAATTGTTACACTTGGTATGAAATAATGATGATTTTTATGAGTAATATATGAATTAAGGCATGCTTAAAAGATGTTTACATGTCAAATTATTAAAATGATAATTGAACTTTATGTGAAAATTGCTTATGTGCTTAAAATGTCAACTATATCAGTGATACTAATTAAAATAATAATGCCCTTGATCTTTCACAAATATGCTTGACACATGATTATGTAATGTAATTTTTGAATGTTGAATATAACATGAAGTTGTGCTTTCTATTGATGAAAATTTATCTTATCTCAACTTCATATTTATACATTATATGAATTGAATAATATAATTAATGACCATGTGCTACATTTTTTCTAATCATAGGAGATGAGTGAACTATGCAATGAAGAAAGAACAAAAAATTAGTAAGGGCTTTAGGAGATAGGGGAGAAAGAAAATCATTTATATGAGATTAAAAAAGTTAGGGGGAGGAGACTAAACGAATGAGGAGAAGAAGGATGTGCTGAACCTTTTTGGTTTTGACAAAAAGGGGGAGAAAAATGTGAGAGACTTGTATATGTTAAAATGAGGAAGAGTGATAAAAGGGATAAAAGGGTCAAACCACATAGGATTATATAAGTCAATTATTCAAGGGGAGATTACAATTTTAATCATTATATTTTTAATCACAAGTCTTCAAAGTTTTGTCATCATTAAAAAGGGGGATATTATCAAGATTATTATAAATGATTTTGATGATAACAAAACTTATATTTAGATGAAATAATGTGAGAACATAAATTGTTAACAATACATGATTATTGATTGATATATGATGATATTCTTGAAATCTATGCATGATCATACTAGCATACAATCATCTTTAATATATCGATAGTTCTTATGCATTTAATCTTGATTATTATATATGTTGAACTATATTATTCACACTGAGCCTTATTGAATTATCTTAATATGTGCTTAAATAGAGATGTATATTATCCCTGCTCCACAACGCCTGCACATCACATAAGGATATATACATTCTGGTTATATGATACTAACAACATAGAAAGTGTAGAAAACTTCTAAGTGTAGAACTATGATCAACAACCTCAAATATCTGCTACATTCCAAAGGGATCAAATTTCTAAAGATCACGGAAGAAGAGGAAGAAGAAAACAAGAATTCAAAGATGAGGTACAAAGAGCTTGCTTTGTCTGTTAAACTCGAAGAGAAAATTCCACAGACAAATACAATGATAGAAAAAGTTAAAGATAAAGCTATGGTCAGAGAGTTTAAACTATGGACTATCCATTGGACAAAGTTTGTTTGAGACAAAGTAAGAAGGAGTTGAAGGAGAAAAAAGATTAAGCCAAAACCTTCCACAAATCTTTGCAATCCTAGGCCAATAGCTTTGACCTTCAAATATTATTCAAGAGCTTCATCTTCCTATTCATTCAAGGCATACTACTTCAATTATATCTAGGGAAGATTTGTTGTGATATAAGAAAATTTGTCTGATCAACAAAGTAAGATCAATGGATTCACCTAAGATAAGAAGGTGTAAAGACAAAGTAGAAGCAACTTCTCCTGAGCAAAGAAATACAAATTAAGAAAGAAGTAAGAAAGAAGTTGCAGAGATGAACTCCATCTATTACTCAAAATATACAAAAGGAATTCACTTTCATCTATGGGATCAAATTTTTCTATTACTATAGACAAAGTGAAGACAAAGTGGAAGCCACATAGTGAGGAAAGATGAAGCTGCATCGATAAAGTAGTTGCTTGGACAAGTGAACTTTAATGCACGTGCACATTCGTCTGCAACTTACCACAAATAAATTTATAGATAAAGTGTAGAGCCTAATTTGTCTAAGAAAAAGTAAATTAGAATTCATCTATCACTTTCAACAGATGAATGTGGAACAAAATAAGAACATCTTACTTCATATGTTCGAGCAAGAAAAAGTAGAGCTTGTCTATCGATTAGTTCGACTTTGTCTATGGCACCAGAGTTTTGTCTGTTATTTACAATAGACAAATCACACTCCCTAAGGATTGACTAACAAACAAATCTCATGGGAGAATTCATCTAAAACTTATGGTAGACAAATACAGACCGAGAGAGGCCGTGACTTGTCCAACATTAATTGATTTATGTGACTTGCATCTAAATGGCATTTGCACTCGTGCTTTCATTATGCAGACTTGTTTCAG
This sequence comes from Pouteria campechiana, assembly GCA_036873735.1. NCBI lineage: Eukaryota > Viridiplantae > Streptophyta > Magnoliopsida > Ericales > Sapotaceae > Pouteria > Pouteria campechiana. The sequence goes on from JAYJMB010011524.1 coordinate 63,071, forward strand.
TCATCATTTTGGCAAAAAGTGGAGCCGTAAGTTTTCTAACTATGTCAATTCAAAATGAGAAAAGTCATTTCAACAATAGCTTATCTTTCTCTTTGTAAAAGAATGGCATTGCAGTAGCTCAAGACAAATCAAAAGACATGCACCCCAATGATAGAAATCAAAATGATCATCTACATTCAAAGTTGCTCTCATTCCAACATCAATCCCAACTATCTCCTTTGCAATGGTCAAGTTTCTAAAGATCTATTTAAGGAGAAAAGTTGGATGATTCAAAGGTGGTGAAGGAATACTTTTCAAATGAGCTTAACCTTATGCAAATCCTTCCACCTATGGCTAAGAGCTGAAACCGTCGTCTACCTTTTATGAGCTTCAATTTACCTATCTTTATGGCCATTGAGTTTATATTTTGGGAAGATATTTTGTATTACTAGAACTGTAAAAGATCTCATCATCCCTTATGCTTTAATATGTATTAGTTTTCTAGTTAATTTGAAAAACCAGTGAGTTTGTAGTGAGCTCGAGAAAACCACGTTGTATGAATTATCGGTGAGATCTGAAAAACCAAGTTTGTTGGTGATCTTTGAAACTAATGAGTTTCTTAGGGAGCTCATGAAAACCAAAAGAGTGTTGGGAACACTATATTTATGCCCCCTAGAGCTTGAATCCATAAGAGTGTTGGGAACACTGTTTATGCCTTCTGAGCTATAATCTAGAATAATGTTGGGAACACTTGTTTATGCCCCCTAGATCTAGAATCTAGACGAGTGCTTGGAGCACTATTGTACTTCCATTATGTGAGATATAGTGGAACCCAAGGTACAATGAGTGTGTGCTCTTAGAATAGTGGATGTAGGGATGGGGTTCCCAAACCACTATAAAAATTATGTTGTTTGTGTGTGTTTATTTATTTGTTTTATCCTTCATGCACTTTACTATTTTATTATTCATTGCATAATGCACCACACATAAGCACAAAAAGAGGCAAATGACTCAGTAGGAGTTAAGCAATAAATTTTTATATACCCAATTCGCCCCTCCCCTCTTGGGTTAAGCCATACCATGGGACTCTACATGAACTTGCTTGAGTTTGAAACTTAATTCATTTTCTCCTTTTAAAGCCTTGTTTTTATCCAAGCTTGGGCTTCTATCTAATTTACTTTGACATTTCTTGAAACTATGTTTGAAGTGACTTTGAAGCTTGTCTATGATGCCTATCAGATCCTTTTGAGCATTTACATTTTCTTCCTTATAAACTTTTAGATCTTGTCTCTAATATGGTCTTGTAAGTGCTGTCCACTTATGTTATTTCCTTGACATATATTTATTATTGTAGACTTGGGAATTATTTATCAGTAGCCTAATCATTCACTCATATGCATTTTACTCATCATCAAAACATGGCTGTTTATATGTATTCATCATCAAAATCAATCCAAGTAAAATAGGTTTGGTTCAACAACTAGAAGAAGGTGGACTTCAATAAGAGAAAATTCAAACATTCTTCTGCATTTAATGAAGCTCGACTATCCCCCCAATGGACATATTTCAAGTCAAAGTATAAATAAGTAAATCTAATTCATTAAGAGGAAACTAGTAAGCATGTACTGAGCTAACACCTTCATTCAACTCTCAAGCAATAAAAAACAACTATAATGCTCAAACTTTTAGCTATCTTTATTAAGGCTCTCAACAACTTTTTGGAAAGAACATTTACAACTACATTCAAATCCATCAAACCTTCCCTTGCTGAATCAAAGAAACACTTTATAAAGTGTATTTAATTTTGTTGTCTTTATCATTATGTTGCCTTGAGCAAGTATTGCAAGACCAATCTCAAGAAGAGCTAAACTGATCTGCTGGAGCATGTATCACAAGTAGATACATTATATGTATGTCCCCTACAGCTGGAATTTAGAAGAGTGCATAGGAAATAGTTGTTAATCCCCCTTGAGTTGGAATCAAGAAGAGTGCTAAGTGCACTGGTTGTATTTTTGCAATAGTGAGATAGTAGAACCCAAGTCACTAAAGGAGAGTGCTTTGAAGAGTGGGGTAGAGTAGTTAACTTGAACCACTATAAAAATTTCTATTTGAATATTGAGGGCTTGCATTAATTCTATTGAATTGCAAAAAGAAGGATTTTAATCCTTCAAGGGGATTAAGCAAAAAATTTTTATTAACCTAATTCACCCTTCCCCTCTTAGGTTGTGCCTTGTTACAGGACCCAACTATTGTTAGTTCCTGTAGGATGGCTTAACCCAAGAGGGAGAGGTGAATTTGGTTTATAAAAATTTCTTGCTCAACCCCTATAAGATTATCTTCACTCTTTCCATGCTTATGTATTGTGCAATATAAAATAAATAATAAAGCAATAGTTTGCAAGAAGAGTAAAGCAATCACCATTAGCACACACATAAACAACACAATTTTTATAGTTGTTCATGAACCCCATCCCTACATCCACTCTTCTAAGAGCACATACTCATTGTGCCTTATGTTCCACTATACCCTGTACAATGGAAATATAATAGTGTCCCCAACACTCTTCTAGATTCCAGCATTAGGAGGCGTAAATGTATTCCAACTCTAGGTGGCATAAACTAGTGTCCCTAACACTCTTCTATATTCCAGCTCTTGGGGGCATAACTCTGGCTTTATGAGCTAACTAGAAACTTTGTCTCTAGGTTCATCTGTAGACACTTCATCTGTAGCTTTGCACTTTCTCTGTCACTATAGCATAATTGTAGCATTTTACTGTAGCAAAAAGTACTGTAACAGCGAACCTACACTTGGAAATTTTTGCACTTTTGATGCATTATTAGCATGACATTTTTCATCATATTTTCCATTGTAAATTATAATATAATTATCCATATGTAATTTGCATAAGTTGTAAAGCACACTTATCAAAATATGTTTATCCTCATATGATTTTCACAAGTTGTAGAACATGGATAAATCACATATTATATTTTTCAATAAAAGCTTAAAGTTAGAACTTCATAAAGCAGATGGTATATCTATGATCCAACATATAATAAACAAGGTTAATGCACTATGGATCATAATCAAAACTTCATTCACTAAAATAATTTATATAATATGCTTATATTCAAAATATTGTAATAATGATTATTCATGCCAAGCATATTTGTCTTCATTTCAGCTTCCTAAACTAAAATCATCATTAGGATAGATCAAGTCTTAAGACAAGTTTTGTTGTCATCAAAATCATAGAATAATTCTAACATTTTTCTCCCTTTTGATAATGACAAAACTTGAAGACTTATGACATTTAAAGGTCATGGTAATGATCCAATAGCAAACTCCCTCTATCTAATTGGAATGTTTAATCTTATAGAGTTTGATAAAGATAGGTCAAGATATATGAATCTATTCTTCTCTTAGATGCAAGTCATGATAAGCATCTTTCCTAATACCATCTATCATCCCAATTTCTTAAATACGTCTTTCTACATTTTTCTCCCTATTTTTTCTCAGCATCAAAAAGGTGTATGAAATGAATCGAACATGTCTCCCCTTAATAGCTCGAAGATAGGAAGGTAAATGCAATCAGGAGCATGGTACATTAGCAATACCTTCATCCAAAATATTCTGCTACCATTTGTTATATCAAGGCACACAAAGTAGAGAAATATAATGCATAGTCCATTCTTTCCCAAATTTTCTTTTATTTACAAACTTTCCCTCTTTTTGTGTACAATAGTTCTTCTTTCTTCAACAAGGCTTCTATGATTTGTCTCATGCTTTTTATCTAGAGGATACGATTTTTTTAGGCATAATTGTGAACATGAAGAAGAATTTGTATGAAGAAAATTTTACTTATTGTGTCCCTAAATAAAGCACCCATACAAAGCATAACCATGAACATGATATTGAATAAGTTTTTATTAATATAAAGGACAAATTCATGTCATGGGCAATATTCAAACATGAGATAATTGTAATTGAAGTTTTAAAGTATGTAAACAGATTTCAAGCATTATCAATTCGTATACCATTTTTTAAGGATGCCTCAAAATCATAATTTTTATTTTGACACAAAGGGCACCAAATTGATATTCATATTGTTTTTAAATAGTTTCATTCATCATATTTTATAAGAAATTTCACCACATCTTTCCAAGAACAATTACAGATCATTTCAGTTATTCAATAGTTATGATATGACAATACATGATCCTAGTTGTTGTGTTTATTTTTCTCATTTGTTTGTGGTTCCTTGATGGTTTTGAGTTAAGCATCTCATGATTCAAAATGAGATTTCTATCATTTTGATTATTAAGTGACCTCTACACAACCTAAGTTTCTTAAGTTCTTTTAAGATGGTAAACTAGGGTATATAACTATGAAGGCAATCTCCATTTAAGGCAATCTCCATCAAAATCTCCGAAGAAAGATGCTCAACAAACGTAATTTGTTGTTGTAATTGAATTCATAGGAAGAACCTTAACTGATGATATAATAATTTAAAGTTGATGAATAGATGGAGGCATATTTGCCATCTATATCACCAAACTAAAGTTCACTATGATATTTTATTAAAGTCAAGCCACTCTTGCTCTCTTCATAGCACTTCCTTCATATGATATACATGTGAATTGTAACATTTCTTAGGCTTTACTTGAATTCACATGCTTAGAAATTAGTTTTTCAAAAATATTAATGTTTCATAAATCCAGAATTCCTATCTCTTCTAACCTAAACTTTGGATCATCAAAAGTAATTAAATTTCAATGCTTGATCTAAGGGTGTTTTCTGAAAACACTCCTTTTGTTCATATCATAATTTTTGCACCTCATCAATTGAACAAATCTTCTAATGGACTATATCTCAGTTTTCAATATAGGATTTGCTCACTAAGGAATTTTTGCAAGAGACCACAATATAGACTCGTCATATACCGATTGCATTGATTCCGAGCCTTTCATATTTAACTGCATGCCTTTCTAAGGTCTGATCACTAAGATAAGTATTGTAAATTTCTCAAGTCTGATCACTTACTTTTGAATTGAACATTTTTGAATTTCTTCATCTTGATTCCTAAGATGCAACATCTAATTTTCATGATTTCTCATTTTGTAATTTTTCAAGAAGCTCATTAAGAAACAATTATTCCTAAAGTTTTCTGATTTTCAATTTCTAACCTATTCTACCCCTTATAACTATTTAATGTTTTTCATTTAATCATTATGATGAAAAAATTATTTTAAGTATCACAAACACGTCATTTCATATGTAATAATCACTTAGGAGAGTATTGTTTCTGTTTCAGATATCAAATGTTGTAAAAAGAAAAACTAAAGATTACAAAATAAGGTGTTACTTTTAGGTAAATTCTGGTACTGATGGAGTCATATTTGAAAAATATGTTCAACATCAAAGTTGTAGCCTTAATTATTAGATTTCTAATTCATTAAGAATTGCTTAATTTTGAATATGTATGAGAAAGTTATGGTTAAAATAATGTAACTATCTCTAGAGCTACACTTTATCAGCTAATTCATCTGTAGCAAGATGTGACTTTAAAGGTCACAACTCAAGATAGAGGCTAATTCAAGAAACATGATCCACATTAAAGATGTATCCCTTGAAATTATCTATATATATAATCAAGAATCGCTTAATTCTGAGTTCATATGAGAAAGTTATGATCAAAATACTAAAGACTTCTCCAGACAATATAAAAATTGCAAAAAACAGTTTGGGATGAAATAGACTATCACATATTATTTGGATTTCCTCATTATACAATTTCAAGATGTATATGCTCAAACATTATTGCAAACATTATGGTCATGAATGGTAGGAATAATAAATAAGATGCAGTAATTCATGACATAAGCATAACTTTTAAACATTCATAAAGATTTAATTTATTTTGTTAGTTTTTTCAATCTTGGGAATTCAAGCCTTAATGATGATTAAAGAAGGAATGGCTAGGTGTGGAATACCTATTTGAGACCTTAAACTAAGAGGTTTCCCAAACAGGCTTGACTATTCCTTGGGACTGTGATTGTATTAAGGGTTAGTTATTTTACATATCAATTTAAATTTTCAAAATGATTTAGTTCAGAAATAATGAATTCATATACATTCAAATTTAAGGCAATCATTTTCAGAGATATGTAAAATATATACACTAGTAAAGCATAGATTCCATTCATTTAATAAAAGTATCAAGTTGGACAACTTATCTCTTTTGTAGCTTTCTTATAGATTTTGCAGTTGAGCTCATAACTAAATTATTAAGCCTGATTCCTTATTTCAACACTTGCCGTTTGGAATCATTTTTTTGACAGAGTATCTGTTCAATTGTTCATTCATCTTTCCATGCATTTGGTCTTTTAATTCATCTAAGATGAATATTAGATGAATCCTTGAGGTGCAGATGACTCGTGGAGGCATAGACGAATCGTCTCTTCATGTTCTCAGACAAAGTGGGTTATTCATCTATAGCTTACTTATGACACATGAAGTCTATTATATACATGTTGCTCTGCATTTGTCTGAGACAAACTTTAGTTTGACGGACAGTCACTGACTCAGTTGCTTCCTTTTTCTTTCTTCAGCTTGAAAGTGTGGATCGAGAAGATGACATTGATTTTTCATCATTCTCCTTCTTGTAAGTACCCATTTCAAGCTTTTCCTGCATAGATTTGAAAGATTCTTGCAATTTTTCTTCCATTAGCAAAATCAATCAGATCTGTGCTTTATGCAACAATTTAATCAGTGGAATTTTTTAAATACAAAATAGTATACATTTGAGAATTTAGACAGCACAACAAGATGATATGTACTTCATCATTTTGAATAAGTCGTTCATTACTTAGATTGTTTGCTTCTTATATGAATGTTCTATTTGCTTTTTATATGAATGTTCCCTTCTTCTTAGATGTCTCTAACATTTTGTTTGTGCTTCAATTTTGTATCATGAATTTATTTGATTTAGGTTGCTCTAAACTAAACTTTAACATTTTATACAAATGAAATCATATCAAAACAAATGAGTAAATGGATTAAGTATGGACATTAAAACAATATAGAGAATTTGGGTTCGAGTTGTCATACCTACACCTACATTTCCTTTATCTTTGGCTTCTTTAAACATCCTCTTCATCCAGTATTAAGAGGTCATTTTTTCCTTTGGTAGAACTTGATCAATCTTCTTTTCTTCTTTCTCTTCTTTAGGTTGCACCCCCTCAACCCATGAGTCTTTTTTTATTGGAGGTTGCTCCTCCTTTTCTTCTACTTGGTTTCTTGCACTCATGTTCAGCTTAATAGAAAGATTAGTATCATCTTACAGCAAATTATTTTATCCCTTAGAAATTACAGTTAACCTGTCTAACATTTCTTTTGCACTTTTACAGGTTAAGACAGAGTTGCAAATGGTGGGGCAGAGAGTATGTAGCAGGGCATTCATTGCCTTGACATTGTCCTACTGTGCTCTCTCTTCATCCTCAACAAACCCAATAAAAATAGTTTTTCCTAAATTAAGGTCGTTGGCCATAAGACTAATTTCTAATCTCCTTTTCCATTATGCATGAATAGATCCATCATAATATGGAACTTGGGAAGTGGAATATCCTTCACAGAACATAGAGGATGATAATATTGGGTTAGCCATGCAGATCTCTACAATTAGTTATGCCTGCTCTGATACACTTGTTAGTTCTCGTAGGGTGGCTTAACCCAAGAGGGGAGGGGTGAATTCAGTTTATAAAAATTTCTAGCTCAACCCTTATAAGATTATCTTCCCTATTTTTGTAGTTATGTGTTGTTCAATATAAAATAAATAATAAAGCAGTAAGGTGTAAAAAGAGTAAAGTAATCACAATCAGCACAAACACAAACAACACAATTTTTATAATGGTTTAGGAACCCCATCCTTACATCCATCTTCCAAGAGCACATACTCATTGTGCCTTGGTTTCCACTATACCTCGTACAATGGAAATACAATAGTGACCCCAACACTCTTCTAAATTCCAGCTCTAAGAGGCATAAACAAGTGTCCCCAAAACTCTTGTGGATTCTAGCTCTAAGGGACATAAACTAGTGACCCCGACACTCTTCTAGATTTTAGCTCTAGGGGGCATAACTCTAGTTTCATGAGCTAACTAGAAACTCTACCTTTGCAGGTATTTTGTGTACATGAATATGCCTCTAATTAGGCTAATAAGTACATATAGTTAAAGCATAAATACAAATAATAAAATAATAAGCACATTACAATAATTTCAAACTCCATTGATGTAGTGTTGATGTGGCATTGAAGCTCTTTAATCTTTGTAGAACTTGGAGTGAAAACACTTGGGAGACTTGAATGCATTTCTTGTTAGTAGATTCACCTTTGTCATTTAGAACCTTCAAGTTCCTTAATAATCCTTTGGGAGAATTTGATCTTTGAGTAACTCCTTTTAGCACATAAGATCTCCCTTAGATGTATTGAAGAAGTAGGCCTTGAATGGATAAACAAAATGAAGCTCTAAAATAATATTTGAAGGCTAAAGCTCTTGGCCTAGGGATGCAAAGCTTTGTGGAAGGTGTTAGTCTCATTTCCTTTATCTTCTTCAACTCCTTCCCCTTTTCTGAAATGTTCCAGCATATCTCCTTAAATAGCTCTTCTAAAAAATCTTACCATTGGAGAAGATGGGTTCCATTGAATGCAAAGAACAGAAGTAGATGAGTAGCAATAATGTAGAAGAATGTTGAGGTTTTCTCCCATTGGAATGCATTTTTTTTCTATTTGGCTCTTAATTTGTTAGAAAGTTTGCAACCTCATTCTTGACAGAAAAGGAGACGATTACACCAAATTGGAAATCTTTTTGCAAAGCATTAAATCTCTAACAGATTTGAAAATATCATTTTTTTATTATAGCAAGTTACTATAGCATGTTACTATAGTAGATCACTATAGCTCTGCTTTGTCTGGAGTAAGTAGTAGATGAATATATGTCTGTTGGTTACTGTAGTAGCATTATTGTAGCATATCACTGTAGCACCGCACCGCTTTATCTGTTACTTCGTCTGGTGATGAAGCTTTGTCTGCTGCACTATAGCAGAGTTACTATAGTGTCGTTACTATAGCAGATTACTATAGCAAATCATCGTAGCACTTCATCTATTGATTGTCTGCTATTTCTACTTCATCTATTGGTTACTATAGCAAAATACTGTAGCAATTCACCTGCTATTTCATCTAATGCAATTCTTCTGTGGATTCGTCTCTTGTAATTCGTTTGACACTATAACAATACTGCAGCAGACTTTGTCTCTAGGTTTGTTTGCAGCTTTACACTTCATTCGTCACTATAGTAGCTATTGTAGTAGACTTCATCTCTAGGATCACCTGTAGCTTTGCACTTCGTCTGCCACTGTACTAGAACTATAGCATTTTACTGTAGCAAAATTATTGTAGTAGCGAACTTGCACTTGAAAATTTATGCACTTTTGATATATTGTTGGCTTGACATTTTTCTTAATATTGTTCATTGTAAATCATAATATAATTATCCATATATAGTTTTCATAAGTTGTAAAGCATGGATATTTAATCATGAAAAGAAAAGAATATCTTCTATGAAGCACACTTATCAAAATATGTTTATCTCCACATGATTTTCACAAGTTATAGAACATGGATAAATCACATATTGTATTTTTCAATAAAAGCTTAAAGTGAGAACTTCATAAAGCACATGATATATCTATGATCCAACATATAATAAACAAGGTTAATGCACTATAGATCATAATGAATTCTTCGTTCTCTAAAACAATTTATGTAATATGCTTGCATTCAAAATATTGCAATAATGATTATTAATGTTAAGCATATTTATCTTCATTTTAGCTTCCTAGACTAAAATCATCATTAGTATAGATCAAGTCTTATGATAAGTTTTTTTATCATAAAAATAATACAATAATTCCAACAACCATGACATCCCAGATTTTTTTAGGTGAGGGAAATTTTTTTTATAATTAAACTGGGATTATTATGCACATAAATTAATTAAAATTTTAAAGGGATTTATTTATGTAGTTTAGTTTACATATGTGAGGATGATTAAATGGCATGTTAATCATATTATTTGAAGATTTATTGTTGGAAAATTCATGAAAATAAGGGTTGCACATATATGGTTGTGCATGCACAACTAGAGCACAAAAAAGGGAAATAAGATGGGTGTTCCATCACCCTCTCATTCCCATTACCTTCTCCCTTTTATACCCTAAGAGAAGCAACCCATTTTCATCCCCTTTCATGCCCCTAATTCATGTGGTTTCTACTAGGAAAATTTCCCATTCGGTGTGTAATCTTCATCCGAGTCCCCTTCCATTTGGGACAAGAAAGAGAGGAAGAGGATTTGTTTTCCACCAAGAAGTGTTCTCCCTTGCTGTTGTGCATGGAAGAACTTGAAGATTAGAGTGCAATTATCATTTTTGTGGTGGAAACAATAAGAAATCCTTGTGATAAGTGCTTCCCCTAATTAATGTCAAAATTTTTGTTTGCTAGGGTTTTAGTATGCAAAACATGAACTATTTTACGGAAAATGGCATGGATTCATTGGTATTTTCATGGGGGAAATGATTATGTTGATGAATGCAACATTTTGGGATGGATTTATCATGAGAAAATCCATGTATGTTGCTATCCACTTCATGGACAACAATGTTTTTGAATGATGGATTGTGATGTGCATGAATGATTATTTTGGATAGCATATTTGATTGATTTTTGATTTAATCAATTCATTTATGATATTATTATAATGCTACTTATGTTATATATAGGTTGTATGTTGTTGAAAATACATGAAATATATTAGATGTTGCTGAAAATTGAAAGTTTTATGCATGCATTTGAGATGTTCGAAGAAATGCCTATATTAGAAGTGCAATATGATTAAATGATGTTGTTGCAACCCTAATTAGTCATTAGAAAAACCCTAAAATACAATTTTAATGCACTAAATTCATGCCTAAGGAGTAGCTAAAAGTTGGGTAGCAATAGGGGCTCATTAGAGTGGTAATTCACACCTGAAATTGCATTTGACAAGAGCCCCCAATTTGGACAGTTTTATGGGCAGATTTTGCATGTAAACATGATGTTTATTTGGCTTGAGTTAATGCATAAAATGAAATAGAGATTAGCTAGGCTTATGCCCTTGGATTCTTGATAATTTACATGTTGAAATGATCTTTAAGAGCTCACCATTTGGTAGCTTGAAAAAGGGACTATAAAGTTGAATTTTTATAGCCATTATAAATTATGTTAATATTGATTCAATAGGGATATTTTGGTGTTTACAAAGCTTACCCAAATTATGAAATGAATGAAATGATGTTTATAGGTGATAATTAAAACTTAAGTAGGGTATTCAAGTGAAGAAACCATTAGAAGTGTGATTTAAGTAAAAACTCCCAAAATTGAATCATATAAACTTGTAACTTAAAAGGGGTAATAATTCCTACTCAAATAAGTGTAAGGGATGTGTAATTGAGTAATGAGACGGGAATATACCCTAATGAGATAGTTGGATGAATTTCATCTAGTAGTTCACGAAATTGAATTGTGTTGGATCTCCCATTTGGATGTATGTGCATGTGGGGCCTATTGGGCATTGATTTGGAAGGTAAGTGTTGAATTGAAGGTTGTGTAATTGTTCTTTATTGAGGTAAGTAGATCTCTTTCTCAATGCATGTATGCATGAATCAAGACTTGGCATATGGGGCACCGTGATTTGAATGATATTTGTTCCGTTACATTGTGATTTGAGATCTTAAATATTTACCTTATGATTTGGTTTTAGCTACATGTTTATCATATCATGATTTGAGTTTTTATGTAACTAAGGTGCTTTTGGAAATGACATTGCATAAGAGTGACTTACGAGTCATGGGTAATGGGTATTGGCATTGCATGATGTTATATATATATATATATATATGATACACCTTAATGGTTATGTTTATGTTATTTGCCTTAGTGGCTATGCTTCTGTGATATGCCTTAGTGGCTTGCCTTAGTGAATAAGTATTATGCCTTAATGGTTATGTTTATGTAATATGCCTTAGTGGCCATGTTTATATGATATGCCTTAGTAGCTTTCCTTATTAGCTCTGTATTATGCACTAGTAGCTATGTGATTTCCTTAGTGGCTATGTGAAATGCCTTGTGGCTTATACTATGATGTGCCTTAGTTGCTTATGAGTATGATATAATATGATATGAGCATTTGTTGCACTAACATGGTTTTGAGTAGAGTATGCATTTTATTCGATTATCACTATTTTATGCCACATTTCTCACTTAGTTTGCTCGAACTCACCTTGTTTCTTTTTTGGTTTTAGATGCCAGGACAAACGAAGAGGCCCAACTGGGGGTTGGTGCTTATAAAGGAAACTAAGTATATGATTGGATAAGGATTTGTGAAGAGTCTTAGGAACTCTCTTTTTGTTATTTCTTATTCGTGGTTTTGATTCAATAAATAGATGTGGATGTAAATACCATGTGGAAGTGTTATAGATGTTCTATGGTGATTATCTAATGTGCGTGATGACCGGAGAGCCATGATATTTTGTTTATGATATGTATGGAGATGTTATGAGTTTAAGTTAGCTATTTGTCATGCGTTGACATTGGATTTATGATTTTGGGGATTATGGTTATATGTTGGTTATTATATAAGTGTAGAACCCTTATATTTTAGGAGAGACTCTGTCGGATTTTTAGTAGAATCCTTCTCCAGAATATGAGAATGTGGTACCTTAGGTATGGGGTTGTTCCACCAATAGTGTAGATACCTTCAATGGTTATGTTTCTAGACCATCTGAAGCCTTACTTCAGCTGTGCTGAAGTCCCTTTGAATGCTCTTCTTCCTAATGACTATATTTTGGCATTTGAAGCTTCACTTTCACATCTGAAACAACTCTAAAACACCTTTGAAGCTTGTAAATGAACTCTGATTTATCTTACTAACTTTTGAAGCATGGAGTTCACCTCTGAAGCACCTTTGAAGCTTCCAAGACTTAACAGTGTCACCTCTTAAGTTTTTGTTTTCACCTTTGAAGGAACTCCATTTTTTGAAGCTTCTTCACACTTTGAACACATTTTTCAGAACTTCTGAAGATGTTCTAGAGCTTCTAATACTTCTTCTTCTCATTGAATGAACTCTGAAGCTTCCTTCTCCTACTATGAAGTTTCCATTTAACATATGAAGCAACTCTAAATTTGCTCTTTTAAACTTCTCCTTCTTCTAAACATCTAAAACATTCTTCTTCTGCTTCTGAAAACTCTAGACATCATTCATGAACATCTGAAGCTTCTCTGAAGTGTATCTGAAGCTTCTAAACTCCAACTTCATACCTTTTGTACTTGTCATCATGACATCTAAAGTTTGTCTTTCATGTCCTGAAGCTTCTCTAAAACTAAAATTCTCAGCAACAATTCATTAGCCTAATTCAACTCATTAAACAAGTTTTGTTAATCATCAAAACCAAATGCCTAAGATCAACATACTTCCCATTTTTATGATGACAAAACTTGAAGACTCGCACTAATAAAGTAGTGTTAATGAATTGAGGTAATCTCCCCCTAAATAAATTATATAATAAGCATATGGAAGTCTGATTCATTACATCCCACTGTGCTAAGATTAGTCCACATTTCATTCTCTTCCTTTAAAATTCAATTCTTCTTCTTCCCCTCTTTATATCATTTTTTGTCTAACGCAGTGAATCTTAACATTCTCCCCCCTTTTATCATAATCACAAAGGTTTAGGGGAGGAGGGATTATTACTTAATGACTAGTATGAGGGACTGAATTGTTCTCCCCCTACTACTCCAATGCATGATCCTAAGCTTCAATATACACTACTCCTCATGCATAATCTAATGGCTTTATTTCTAATATTAAAACCAAAATTCATCTAGCTGATAATTTTTCAATCAACGCATAATGATGATTACAAAAGGTCTGGCTAAGAATGGAATTCCTATTTGAAACCTTGAACTGGAAAGTTCCCCAAACTAGCTTGACTTATGCCTTGGGACTGTAATGATATTAAGGGTCAATTTCATTGGTCCAAGTAGTAGATGATTATCTATTATGATCTTCTTGCATGCCGACATGCAAGATGGTTCTCTTGTGAGAGATAAAGTAATGAAGGCTAAAATGATATGCAATGTAATATAGAGAATTAAGATAAAAAAATACAAAATCGTCACCTAGCCAGCTGCCTCAAAAGGATTGATGTTTTTGTTTACCATGGTTGAGGAGCTACTTTTATTCATATTATAGCTACAACTGGAAGCCAACTATACACAAATGTGTTTCTTCTTGTTTGACATTTTCTTCTTCTTCCTCACATGTACAATGTTCTACTAAATTTATAATTTTCATTGTTTTTTCTTCTTTAGTAGATCCCAAATCTTTTTAGAGAGGGATTTTATAAGTTCAACATCATCATCATCCCCCTCACTACATGAAGAATCTACACTTCCATCGCCAAATACTATCTTAATTTTCTTCCCTTCCCTCTTATTCTTCCATACTTCATGGCTCATCAAGGACTCCATCAATTTTGCAAATAGAGATCTTGTTTAAACCTTTTGCCTCCCCAATCACTATAATTTTGGGCATCCAATCCTCTAGAAGAGACCTTAAAATCCTTTTAACCTGCTGCGAAAAAGAAATTTCATAGCCTAAACTTTTTAGGCTACTAGTGGGTCTTAAAAATCTAGAAAATATTTCAAAAATAGACTCATTCCTAAATATGCAGAATGAATCATCCTCTTGGATAAGCAAACTAATCTTAGCTTCTTTCACTTGGCTTGTCCCCTCATGAACTGGTTACAAATGGTTTCAAATTTCCTTAGCAGTTTCATGTGAGGATATCCTTTCAAATTCATAAGGAGAAAGCACAATATAGAGCATTCTTAGCTTTGGCATTCAATTGAACTATTCTAATGTTCTAGTTAATCCATTAACTCTCCTCTGAAGTGGAGAACACCACTCCTAATATCTTCCATAACTTTTAACTATTGGCAATAAAAAATTCTTCATATTTATTTTCCAATAGCTATAATGCTCCCCATCAAAATATGGAGGTCAAATGGTCAATTGACCCTCATTGATTCCTCCAAAACTATTTTCCATAAGGGATCACAATGAGGTAGGGATAAAAATGTGAATCCTAATATCAGTGCCCCTCTCTAATACCAGCTATTGGTCCCAATCATGCTATACTAGGAAAGGTGTATGGCAAAGCTAGAATCCAAATGGTGTGGGGAAAACAGATGGTTATGCAAGTGTAAAAAATAAAATGTAGAAAATGTAGTGGAATCACACAAGCACAAAGATAGCATAGATACTAGGATTATAGTGGTTCAGGCCCCCTTGGCACTTATTCCACTCTCCAAGGTTTCCCTTGTTGGTTCCCGTAGGATGACTTAACCTAAGAGGGTAGGGGTGAATTAGATTTATAAAAATTTCTTGCTTAACCCCTATTAAATCAATTGCTCTTTTTTTTTGCTTGTGTGCAATGCAATTAGGAAATAAATAATGAAGCAATAAAGTGCAAGAAAAGTAAAGCAATCAGAAATAGCACATATGGTTTTTTATAGTGGTTCCGGCAACCTCCCTACTCTTCCAAGAGCACACTCTTCTTGTGCCTTGGGTTCTACTATATCATATATAATGAAATACCATCTGGTTTTTTCAAGCTCACCAAAAACTCAATAGTTTCAAAAATCACCAGTAAACTTGATGATTTTCCTAAGCTCACCACCAACTCATACAATATGGTTTTCTTGAGCTCACCACAAACTCACTAGTTTCAAAGATCGCCAACAAACTTGATGGTTTTACCGAGCTTACCACCAACTCATTCAATGTGGTTTTCCTAAGCTCACCACAAGCTCACTAGTTTCAAAGATAGCAGCAAACTTGATGTTTTTCTATAGCTCACCACCAATTCTCTGGTTTTCAAGTTGATTAGTAAACTTATATATTTTTATATAGTGTTTCATTTGAGTGTTGGGGAAGACTTGATCTTTTAGCTGACCCTTGTAATGTTAGAGATCTTCTTGTAATGTAAAGAAGATGACCTTTAAGATTTTGAAAGTTGAAGCTCTTTAAAGGATATTTCAAGGTTTAAGCTCTTGGCCATAGGTGGAAGGATTTGTAGAAGGTTTGGGCTCTTTGAAAGATGTTCCTCCACCTTTTTTAAATCATCCAACTCATCTCCTTAAGTAGTGTGAGGCCCCAAAAAATTTTATAATCAATGGATATAATTGGCAGTCTAACATGGCCAACACTAGTGTGTAGGTGCATGATGATTTTGTGCAAATGGGGTAAATTAGAGTGAATATGGGTGGTGCATTGAGGATTTGGGTGATTGGGAGTGAACTTGGCTGCAGGACATGATGTAAAGCAGCAAACTTGGACAGCCCATGCATGGTCTTCAGCATGCTGCCAGAGCATCATAATGGGAGAGGTTATGGTACTCCACCTATTCCATAAGACTTGCAAAGGGGCCATTTCCAACCATTTGTGACATCTTCCAAGCTCCAAAACCCAGTAGAGATTGTAGAAAATAGAATTAGACTAATATTAGATTGACTTCCCGACATTTTGCAATAATCTAGCCTAAAGAAAAACACCTTTTGAAGTATGTAGAGCCATCTACACTTGCTGAAAATTTAGGGTTTGAAGACCTAACTCAGCCGGTTGCAAATCAAGTGGAGAAATTAAGAGGTAAGTTGCTTATATTGACAATTAATGCATTCAATACCGTTTCTATAATGAATTCTTCATTAAAAAGTTGAGTTTGGAAATTTTCAATAGTTGGAAAGTTGGGTAATGATGCAATCAGCAGTGTAATAGTGATTTGATGATCTATTTAAGTGTAGAATTAGTAAAGATAATTAGTTATGTACATTGAAACAAAAATTTCAACCATTAGGTAGTTGTAAATGTGAATCTGTCAAACTGCCTACTAAGTGTATGACAAAAAGGCTATTAAAGAGAAGCCATCTATTTAGCAGGTATTAGTGGATCATTAAGGATCCTTTAATCATGATTTAATTAGAGGATTACAAGGGTAAGGAGATGAAGCAATGTGATGAATTAAGTTGTAGACAACATTAGTTATGTTAAGTGCAATGTAAATGCATGTGAATAATGGAACCATATGCAATCTGAATACAGGACTTGGAATTTGGAAGTTGGTTGTGCCAACATCAAACTTGACCCTAGTTGGGGTGTAGCACCAAATTATAAGGTAAGCATATTCTTATGTTTGTAAAATTTAAATAGTTATGTTTAATTGAAAATTTACCAGGCATGCTTGTTGCTTTGATTTGCTCATGGGTTGTGATGGAATTCATGAATGCATTGCTACATAAATTATGGATTATACTTAGTGGTTGATAGTGGATGATTTATTTTGGAATTTACATTTCAAAAGCTACAACAAACATAGTGCATATAACAGATTGGTTATTAATATACATCATGTAATGTGACAAGTTGATCATTCATAGCATTCTTAGCAGAAATGTATATAGTGTCATTAACATTCAGATTTTGACATATAATTTGAAGGACTAAAAAATTTTGTTTAACAAAAAAGTTTTATTTCTTAAAATTATCTTTCCAATGAATTAAGAACCATTAAATTCTGAGTTTATATGACAAAGTTATATTTAAAATAGTGTAAGGGTCTTGGATACAAGTAGGTGTCACTTGTGGGCCCCACAACTCAAAAGATAGATTGATCAAGAAAAAGTAATCAACATAAAAATTGTATAAACTAAAATTATCTATCCAATGAAAGAAGAATCATTCAATTTAGACTTAGTTTATAATATTTATGGTTAAATTACTAAAACTACTCCTAGGGGGATGATCAACTAAAAAAGGGGTCACTTCTGAGCCCTATGACTCAAAATATATGCTGAATTAGAAAATGTGGTTAGTATGAAAGTTCTAGGCCATAAAAGTGTCTCTCTACTAGAAGAAAAATTATTCAATTTGGAATTATTATGATAAAGTTACAACCAAATTACTATAACTGCTCCCTACTGATAATTTTAAAAATTTAGCATAGCTTGTAGAGCTTGGATGTTTGACTAAATTGAGATGGGTTGAGTAGTGTAGAGACTCAGTTGGCTAGATAGGATTGTTTGGGTGGCATGGAGGCCTAGTGGGCCTAGGATGGAGATGCCTTGACAACAAGAGGGCCAGTTAGGCCTAAGGTTGGTTCCACCTGGGGGCCACAAGCGTGTAGGCCAAGGTTTGGCTTGGGGCTTGGCTGTGTTTCCTTGCGAGTCCATGTTCCACCTAGAATGAATTTGAAGAGGCCAAGATTGGCTTGGGGCTTGGCTGTGATGGCTGGATAGCCCAGTAGACCTGACACCCGTGTAGGGTGAGGCTAGGATTGGCCAGATTTGTGAGACGCTCCTGATTATTTCATTAGGTGTAGATGGAGAACCTGTGATCCCTATGGAGCAAAGAGAGCAGAGTGATCACCGGGGTGGGTTTGGCCTAGTCAAGGTGTGGCTCCTGGCAGATCGCGTAGCCGAGGATATTGGGAGGGACTTGAACACACTAAAGGTATAAGAAGGTTGCGTCTACATAGTGAGCAACCTTTTGAGCCTGGACATAAGAAATTGATTAATGATATTAATGTAGATGATTAGTGATAGATGGTAGGTTGGTTGGGTATTGCTTTGAGAAGATATTACTCATTACTGTATGTTCAGTACGACAAGGCTCACATTTTTCTTCCCCTTTTTGTCAAAATAAAAAAGGTTTAGTGATAAGTCAAACATTTCTCCCCGTTTCATTGAATCCTTTCTTGTTGGGTGTCTAATTTCTCCTTGTTAAGTCCTAAAAGAATGCACAATAATATGTTAGGTACTGCACCATGAGCATGATATAGGATAAATTTTCATCAACATAAAGAACAAACTCATGTCATGGGCAACATTCAAACATTAGATAATTGTAATTGAAGTTTTAAAGATATGTATATAGCTTTGAAGTCTACATTTTAATTCTTAGAGAACATCAAATTGATATTCAAATCATTTCAAGCCAATTTCATGAATTGACATCATATTTTAATAAAGTAATGAGCACACATCATTTCTATCATTCAATAGTTACGATATGACAATGCACGATCCTATTTGGGTGCTTGTTGATGTTGTATGATCACTTGTTTTTCTCTCTTGTAGATACTTCTCCCAATACTAGCTCATAACTCTCTCTTTCCCAAGATTATAACCCTTTTTGGGTTTGGTTTCCTAATGTGCTCTCATTGATTTCTTGCTCCTTTTAATATACATGCTGCTAATGTATCCCTTCTGTTGTCATTACCAAGATAGACGGTTAAGAAATTTAAATGACATAGCTAATACATCGCTTGGGTGTAGACGCTTCGTATTCTCTACCATGTCTAGAGAAGATGAGAATCAAGATGGCATTTCAGTGGATACAAGACGAAGACCAGTGACAGGTAGTAATCACGGCATCATCATGTTCTCCTTCTAAGAGGGTTCAAGTTGATGAAGATAATGAGAATTCCAGACCATCTGAATGAATTCATTTCCGAAATGAGGAGATAAAGCAACTAAAGGGGGAATTGTATTATGCTAGAGCGACAAACCTTCACTTTGATCATCTTGTAACTAAACGTTGCATTGCTTACATGGAGGTTATGGATGGCATTAAGGCGTTGGAGGCAGAGTTGGCCGAGGCTCATCAACAAATAGAAGAGCTTCAAGCTATTGTAGATGCTTTAACTAAGTAATTAGTTTGCTTTTTATCTGTTAAAATGATAGTTTTCTTATTGGGAACTCTAGTAGTCTATATAAACTTATTATGTGTGTGGATTCATTTGGATTCTCTTTAAAATTCTGTTTTGCTCTATTTTTCTTTCATCTCACTTTCTTTGATTGATTAATTTCATCATAGTTTGGAAAGGTGAGGAGAATAACATATGAAGTTCATGCATGTGATTTTAGATTTATCAGGGAAATAAACTTCATGTTTTATGTGTTTCTATAGGAAGCATTCCTATATTATATAGGCAACATTCAAACATTATATGTATGTTTCCTACTAAAGGTTTTGAAATCACACAACTATCTGTTAGCTATTTATAATGATAGATCAATATATATTCATTCACAAATACATTTGTAATTTTAAGATTTAAGGATATTCTATTCAAGGATATTTCAAAAATGTTTCTAATTTGATAACAAAGTCATAGTTTGATATAAGAGATTTATGGATAATATTAAAACATGGATAGTTTTCATCAAAGTCATATAAGCCAGTTATGTATCTTGGATTATAGAACGTACCATGATATTTTATTAGAAAGTTTTTCTTATCCTGGAAACAAGAATATCTAGATTCGTAAGCTTTTCTTAGAACATTTCTTCTTTCGACTTTGCTACTTTCTTTCCTAATTCCTTCAATTCCCTTGATTATAGGACATTTATCTTTAAATGATGAAAAATGGTGTTTAAGATTTGCATGTCAACTCTTTCTTCCATTCTATCTTCTTCATCTTCATCTACTTGGTAAAGTCAGTGTTTATACTAAATATTTCTTAGGGGACACATGTTTTGTTTCAAAATTAATCCCCATACCCTTTTTTTTTTGGACTAATGAAAGCAAATTCTACATTTATAGGTGCCTCATATTCTATTAAATCAATCCATCCTAGATATTTTATGAAATGTCAGATTTTGTAGTTATCAAGGAAACTTAAGTCTATCTGGATGTGAACTGTTCTGCCTAGCTTTATATTGATATGTTGGAAGATTCCTAGGCTGAAATCTGGTTTGGATGGGATAAAATGCATGGTAGACAATTCATCTGGTCTTATTAACTACGATATCAAATTGTGTCAATCTTTCTAATGCCGTTGATAGAAGAACTGAGGAATTTAACCATTTCATAAAATCCTTCTCGTCATGTTGCACCGTCTAGCATGGGAACATTGATACTCACTTCTCACTCTCCATTAACTGGATGGATTAGCTTGGAAAAGGTGGGAATTCCAAACCACATAGATAAGCAATTGGACAACAAGACTTGTCTACAGCACAGCTAGAGCATTATCCATTGGACAAAGTCTTTGCTCTCTGGAGCTAGATACCTGCTTAGGTGGGGTTATTGAACCTTGGCTTATTTGCGTAGATTTTCTGAAGCAACTCCACTACATAGGCTGAAATGCCTCCATCAAATGTCGTCTACGCAAGTAAGAGGCCCACACACCACATCCGTGTAGGTAAGCAGAAGAGCAGGAACTGCTTGCAACTAGAGATGACGTGTCTAAATGGGGTCCCTACCAAGCTAGGACAACACGTTACCTACGGAAAACATAGTGGAACATCGACTGTCAGGCATGACTATTACCTACGCAGATGGGATTCTCCACCTACGCAGTCAGAAAATTCTTGCTTGCACAAATTGAATTAAACATGTACAAAGCAAAGATACTGCAAGATGGGATTCGTTGTCAAATAATCAACATTCAAGGGAAATGTGGTTAGGAAGGGACCTTGTCTGCGCAGAGCCCATGTAACCAAGATGTGGCATCACCACCATGCAATGAAGAATTCTAGACGAAAGCGGTATAAGCTGTTTCGTGCAAACCAAGCAAATAGCATAGCAAGTGGGATTCTCTCCACCAAACAGTATAGTTGGACAATAAAAAATATTTAAATATTAAGAAGCAACTAAAGTTAGCCACATGAAAAGGAATTTGGTCCCACCTACGTTGGTTGATTGACTGGAATCACTGTAGCTACTTTCAGCATTTGTTGATTGCATTTATTGATGGCATTACAAATCGTTTAAAATAAGTCATATTGCTAAAAAACACGTGGGCCCATTCATGACCAAGAACAAACTTGCATGGGAAGTTTCAGCCTGGAAAATATGATCACGACCAAATGATTCGATGTTGAAACTAGATCATCTAGTCTAACGTCCATACATGGGACACGTCTGAAATATCCAAGTAAAAATGCATGTAGGCCCCCAGTTGTTAAAAAATGGGACACCATGATGTTGTTTGATGAATCTACATGGGCACATCGAGCATCCCACTTAAACAGAGGGCGTGACTAGGAAAATTCCTTGTGGAAACAAATTTCCCATAATCAAAGCCATCCGAGTCAATCCACATGGCTGGAGAAGTGAGTAAGCCCTTCCATAAGTGAGTTGGTTACATTTTGCTAGAAGAAAAGTCAAATGATGTTGACACATGTCCACATCAATTGGGCTTCAGGAGCCGAGACACTAATAAATACGTGAAGTGCTAGAACATGTAGAGAAGAATTAGGTGTACCACCAAGAATTTATGAGTATATTGGACTATCATGCTGCACCATGGGGCCTATGCATTTCATTATTTTTCTATTTTTAAGGAAAATCTCTACCAAAAATTCGGCAGAGTCTGCCCTCAAATATAAGCATTTATACCTAATATACATCTATGGAGTCATATAAAGTTTACATTTCCATAATTATAAGACAACCTTTACATCTGCAACACTTATACTCATACTCAGAACTTCGCCCAAGATCGGAACCGTATCATGGTGACAATAGTTACCTTGGAGTCATACCATTCCATTTACAATATCATGAATAACTACTATGACATGCCATTATATTTTATTTATACATCAATATATATCATGTAAAATCTCTTAATTACAATCATGCAAATATTTTATGGGAATATGTAAGGCCTTGAAATTTTCAAAAATGTAAATTTCTGTTACTATAAATTTTTAGTAATTTTTGCTGGTTCAACTTCTTCTATAGTTAAATTTATGAGGAAATTATGATGAAAAATATATGAAATCAAGTAGATTATTAATATAAATATAGTATGAAGTTTGGAACACATCAAAGTGCGTGAAATAAATGATTTAAGTGAAAAATAAAATCAATTTAAAGGGATGAATGCCAAAGGTGTAAATTCAGGAAAATATTGAATTTTATTATAGAAAAATAATAAAAATGGATGGAAAATACATATTAATGTGAGGATGTGAGTACATATATTAAATAATGATTTACAAGTGAAAAAAATAGAAAATTGCATGTGGAAAGCTAAAAAATCAAGTTGCCGATAGTTTTTGGTAAATTTTGGTTAAAATCAAATTTAATTGAGAAATAAGTAATAAAATTATGTAAAGATTATATTTAATGGATGGATAATTAATTTAGATATGTGATTTATTAAATGAATGATTTACATGTGCCAAACATGAGGACCATATAGGATTTGAAAATCAAAGATAAGTGCATATGTATAAAATTAAGTGGATCATGGACTACCAATAAAAAAATCAATATAAATATCAATGTAATAGCTATCCCTATCTTTTCCCCCACATGCCAACTTGCAAATTTAGTGAATTTTGCTTCAAAGGATCACTAGTAAATGTTGATTCAAGTGGTTAGCGGCTCTAGTTCCCAATTTCTTATGGATTAAATGAGTGGAAGCCCCTCAAATTTGAAGATTGGTTGTTGATTAGTGAGGAGCTTGAAAATTAAGGTAAGTGTTTAATCTACTTTACATGTTAATGATGTTTAGGAAGAAAATTCATGCAAAATCATGTAGAAAAATTGATGAAAAATCAATCCCTAAATCATTAGGGTTGTTAGAAATTTTAAAATGGGATATGGGGTTGCAATTAAATTATTTGATGCATGATTAATGATAGATTAAAATCAGTTAGGAATTGGCAATTAAGTGTATAACATTTACTGTTGTTTTTATAAAATTTAATGCAATTTTGTCCACTGATTAGTTTGTAAATTTGAAAAGAGATTAAAGCATCAATAAGGATGTAAATTGGAGTGTAAGGGTTGTACAAATTGCTTAATTAATTAAGGTAAGCAGGTAGTTGTTTTACGTTCAATTTGATTCCTTTGAATGATTGCAATTTGGGCACTTGTAATTTAAAATTTTTGTACATGAGTAACATGATTTTAAACATGAATTATCTACCCCATGCAACCATAATTATTATATTATATTAGCGTGAATTAATTGCATTGAAAACAATAGGAAAAATTAGATAGAATTTGGATGAATAATGCACTAACAAAATGCCTTACCAAGTACCCTTCTTGAGGTTGATTAAAAACCAATTTAGTGATGTTATTTTTAAAATAATAAAAATATTTTATTAAATTAGATATAACAAAATACTAGCATACCAAATTTCATAAGCAAATTCCACCGTTTGACCCCTAAAACAATCTAAATATTAAATACACTGAAAATGAGATGCTGATAGCATCCCACCCTTTTGACTTTTTGTTTTATTTTTAATCTTCTCATTTTGACTTATTTTAAGCTAAAATTTTTACAAAAAATTTTCTATATTATGGTGAATTGATGATTTCATTTTGAGGGGCAAAAGAGATGTATAATTTCATCTAAAAATTTTTCTTTATATTTTCATATTTTATTTTTAAATTGCTCAATTTACATTATTTTGGTTTAAAATTTGGATCGAATATTCTTCATATTATTGGAAATAAAAAAAAGTTTCATGTTAAAAATAGATGAATACACAAGGAAATGAGGATTTTATTATAGAATTTTTGTATATGTATTTTACGCTCAGGGAGTGCTGTTATTTTTTGGTTTTGGTGCCTGGTTGGCATGAAGCCCAATGTGACTCATATATGTATTTTATGATGGCTGTGGGGCTAACTTGTGTCTGCCATGCGCTCAGGAGTGGCCTGGTTGGCCAGTGGCTGATCGTGCAGGCAACCTGCGCGGTCGAGCGTTGCTATTGGCCTGGATGGCCATTGCTATAATTTGCCTGAGTAGCTTGTGTAGGCTTATTTATGAAGAACTAGTACTCTTGTGAGGCAATGAGGGTGGGGTGCCACTGGATACAGCAGTATGGCTATGTGGACCTAGCAGGCTTCTAACTAGGAGTGCCAGGATGGACCTGATGACTGAAGAGTGAAAGGGTAGCATTTGGATTTGTATGCCTCTCGGGGAGAAATGTGTGGATGGTTGAGAAGTGTGTTGATGGTTGTGGAGTGTGTGGATGATGGTGGAGTAGTGTATTGGTGTAGGAGGTAGTCATGGATTGGTAAATAGAAAGGGCAGTATGACGTATTGATATTTGAGCCAGTATTGACCGGTTAACTATGTATACAATATCATTATGAGTATGTGTATGAAATAATTAATGAATTGTTAACATTAAAATCTTAATAAACCTGACCACTGACTGACTATGACATCCCGCATATGGCTTCTAACTATTGTTTACTGCTCCATTTGCCACTGTTTATTGTATTATTTACAATCATGTTTTCCGCTTACTTTCTTATTGAGTTTTGCCCAAACTCACACTTTTATTTAAATTTTTAGTTTGCAGGCCAAAGGATGGAGCCCAACAGGGTATTAGGTCTCGTGATGGGGCTAGGCCATGATGCTGTTAGAGGCTTTACACCTTTTCATGATATATGACGATGTATATTATTGGATGGATTTTGGATGTATATTAGACATGCATTGTTATTTAGTTGTATAGCATGTCATTTTATGGTGTGGGTGTATATGATTTGATAGTTAGGGTATAGTGTACCCCAATCTTGGTCTGTGGGTCCTATGTTGATGTGTGTTGAGGAGGCAACAATTATATAGTATGTGCAGGAAATGGTAGGGCTTGGAGGCGGCCATATTATATTCGCAGATTTGAGGGTATTTGTTAGGTAATTATTTTGGTTTTAGCATGTTGTATACAGGATGACAGTGGTAAATCAGGGGAGACTTTGCCAAAATTTTCTCTGAATTTACCACTAGTGACACTCCAGGGAGGAGGGGTGTTATAGAATACAATCCCAATACATCATACCATAAAAGGTTTCTTCAATCTTTCTCATCACCCAATTCATAGTTGGGATTCTTTACCTAACATGCCAGATGAAAACATAGAATAAGGTGTGAGTCTAGGCAACTCAGTAAGAAGGCAAGACTAGAAAACAATAATAAACTATAATCACTTAGAACACATGTTCTCACCTAGAGCATGAATCAAATATAACACTACAATAACTCATGAGACTTCAATCCTCATTAATCCAATAATTAACCTATGTTGTTCAGGCATATAGGATCATATTCGTTACCTCACCTATCAGCTATTTTAACTTGATCATACCAGACTAGGTGCCATGCTGACACCACACAGCAAAGCTATGTCATACAGGCATAACCTCATAACTGTGCCATTCAAACACCCCATACAATCTCTTTATATCACATAATCATCAAGAAATGTTTCACCTTCCATCAATATATGCATTCACCAATATACAACAAAATAACTAATCATGGGATAATCCTTATCTCCATAAATCTTCAACTCATACATACAATGATGGGATATTCTTTATCCAGACATCCATACACAAGAATAATAATCATTACGCAAATACTCAAGATACTCTCTATCCCTAATCCTCAAACAGATGTTTCATAAAAGATGTACTAATCATATTAGGTAATACATTCTATTCCCTTCAATCCATGCATACACAATAGTCATGGGATAATTCATATCCCATCATGTCCATACCATTATATAGTCTAATGATCATAAAGAGATCCAGTTAATACATGATCAAGGGATACTCTCTATCCCTAATTTTCAAGTATTCACCACACATAATACACACAACCTTTAGAAAATATGGGATATTCACAATCCCCAACCAAAACATACATGCCTAGAAACAAGTAACGGGATATTCTATATCCTTATCCATGCATTCAGCAGACAAAGCCTACTTACCTCACTGCAAAAGCATGTTCTTCTGTTCCTTGGCTCGTTAAGCTCCATAGCTTCTCATTTTACCCAATGGTCCTGTACACATCATATTGATCATAATTCAATTCATCCATAAATGCAATCACATCAGATTAATGACTCACACATTCTAATTATATCTTACACATTTATATATCATGCTAGTGTCTCTTTCATAATCATCTCATGCTAATCATTCATACCACTTTCCTCATGGAAATATTGTATCAAACATGTATAAATCATTTTGGTTATATAATTTCAAGTAATTAGCTCCAAGGAATTCAATTTCCAATGCACATATTTGCTATACCACATGATTAGCATAAAATTAATCTCAAGAACAAGCTAATTAAACCTTTAATTCACCCAATTCATAGTACACAAAAATCCTTTTTCAACTCCAGTTAGGTCATGGCTTAAAACATGCTTTACATGTCCGAATTATCCCAAACAACCTAAACCTTATAATCAATGCATTAAACATTTTCCCATGATAATTTCACATAATTCATGAAATTCTCAAATTTCACTATTCTCAAAACCCTAGCTTAGGTTAAAATATCATTTCTCATCTTTAATTACATTCCAAAGCATGCTAATTAACTCATTACTCACTTTCACCAATGAATCTCAGATCAATTCTATCATTTTCCCCTAAATTTCATTGATGAAGAAAACCCTAACAAGCCTAAAATTCAAATTTGGTTGAGGGAAAGTAGCTTACTAGGTTATTCACATGTGACTTTCTCCCACAAACAAGAATCCAAGTCTAAAGCTCTCATTAGCTCCCTCATTTTGCAAAAAAATAGGTTTTCTTCCTTTTAACCATTCAAATAGATGAAAATTGGATTTAAATGAAAGATGATGTGATTAGATAGCTATACAAGATGATTTCCCAGCTAATATGGAAAAAATTGGGTATAATAGAGCTAGGGAAAAAGGGAAAGAAAGAATGAAATGGACTAGGGGAACAAAATGGAAAAATGGCTAAAAAAGTTGCTTGACCAACTTTTATTATCAGCCCACGTTACGGCATGGAATTTGCTGGATGCCACCGCCTTAACCCCTATTTTGGTCCAACATTGCGGCGTCCACTTTGGCACTGCAATGTCAAATCTGCTAATGCCCTAACTTGCCTCATTTATATCAGATGTTGTGGCATCTGTCTTGTTGACCACTTTGTGTTGAATTTTCACCCTCTTTTCTTTACATTTTCTTCTTCCATATTGAATCCCTCTCAATTCATGACATATATGTTGAAACAAATGGCATATTTGGTAAAAAGCCAATTTTTGATGATGTGTAATAACATATAAGTGAACACTTAAGGTACTGACAATTGTGTTCCCAAGTATTATAGAAATAAATATAAATAATATACAGGGAAATAAATCAAATATAGTGGACAATGTATAAAAAGAATACATTAGGAAGAAGATCCACTATACTGGAAGAATATCTAAATGCTTAGAAAGAATGACATTGAAACTTTGAAAAGAAGCCACAAAATTTTTATCTAAAGCTATGACATTCAAGCCTCAAGGAATGAGTAAATAAATCTTCTGCAAATAAAGTTAATATTAGACAATATCTGCCTCAGCTGAATTCAAACAAATTGTTTCATAGACAAGTAAGATAAATTCCTCATATACAACATCTATCAGCAACAAAAGATGAATTTAGATTGCAGAAGTAAAAGAAAAATGAAACTAAACTCTAACAAATGTAGAGCTAAAAATGAAGTCAAACTAACCATGCATTTGTCTCTAACATGGAGTTTGTCTAGACCAAAAGGAAAATAAGGAACTCATCTACAACTTTTTAAAGATGAAGTAGAAGATGACGTAGAAGCAGCACAGTGGCCACAGATGAATAGCTTACTTTACCTGTTGTCTTCATCTGCACTTCGTACTTATAATGGACAAACCAACAGATGAACTACTTAAGAGACATCATCCTCGCCTTCCAAATCTGTCTATAGCTCTTTGCAGGCAAATCAATAGACAAAGTCAATTCATCTGTGCTATGAAGAAACCTTGTCTGTGCTAACAAGAGTTATCTATAACTTACAACAGACAAACCAATAAACAAATTTACTTTATGTGGTGAACAGTAAGAAAAGAAGTCTACGCCTTTACAATTTATCTATTACTTATCACAGACAAACTAGAAGACGAAGTAAAAGTGTTATAATGGGCTCAGGCAAATTAGGTAAATTTGTGAAGACAAAGTTATCTACTATATCTTATGGGTCTACTTAGAGATAATTTGTTTGATGCTTATAAGAGACAAACTGGACTTGATCAGACAAAGTCCTCCAACAAATTATAACTAAATTACTATGGCACATCATGATGAGTAGAAGCTACTTATACCAGACAATGCTTGTTATACTCTCTGGTCAAACTTTTACTTGAAGCAAATCTTATTAACAACTGGACAAATCAAGCTTAGCTAAAGATGGAAAAAAATTCAAAGGAAAGCAGTCTTCATTCTGACAAGGATTGCATTCTCAGAGGTTGCGTCCCTTCAAGTTTACTATGCATCTTTCCAAAAGAATGAAAAGAGTTAGTCATGCAGATGGTCTTCATCTGGTGTTTGCCAAAACCAAAAATGCATCTTCTTCAAGGACGGTGCTACAAGCTTTCCAACTAGAATAAGTTTTATCAAGAAGATAACTTTTTAACGAGAGAAAATTCAGAATAGTTTTCAATAATCAATGGAAGCCATCTACCTCCAATAGGCAAAAAATTCTGAAAGAGTATAAAGGTAGTGTAATGTCAATGAAGAAGGTTGAGGAAGCGGAGAGAAAAATGAAAAGGAGAAAAGAGCTTAAAAGAGCAACCTCTCTCAATTAGATAATGCTTCCTCTAAGATATTCAATCCCCATTGTACTAATAAATGATGAGCCTCAAATATTTATCATTATAATATTTTTGGAGGATATCTTATATGCTTTAATGTGTAATCATTTTTATGTGTGATTAAACTCTATATAAATCAGCCTACTAAAGGGGCAAAGTGATGTACAGCTTTAGTGTTGTTAATCCGCCATATGAGTTGGTAGTGAGCTTAAGAAAACCACTATGTTAATGCTCTCTGAAGTTGGAATCTATAAGAGTGTTGGGAATACTAATTTACACCCCCTAGAGTTGGAATCTAGAAGTGTTGGGAGCACTAGTTATGCTACCTAGAGTTAGAATTTAGAAGAGTGTTGGGAGCACTAATGTATTCCATTATAAGTGATAGTGGAACCCAAGGCACAAGGAGTGTGCTCTTAGAAGAGTGGACATAGGGACAAGGTGCCCCAACCATTATAAAAATTATTATGTGTATTGTCTGCAAATGCTTTACCCTGCATGCTACTATCATATTATTACAGTTCACGTATCATTACACACACATGATAATCTGCCTAAAATGAGAACAATTAAGGAAAGTTGAATCTATGGATAGAGCAGACATTATGATTGAATGAACAATAATGAAAATCTCATATGCATTACAATATTATTTTTGCCCAGCACATTAAGTTTATTTAGCCATAATTTTTGTATGCTCAATTTACCCCTCCCCTCTTGAGTTATCTACTACATGGGACCAGCAAGTGGTATCAAAGCAGGCTTCACAAGTTAATTTCAAACTTTTGAAGAAATTCCCTTGGCTAAATCGCTCCACAACACTCCTGATCAGGAATAAGTTAATTTTAGACCTTTATACATTGATGATATTTGTTATACATTCCAAAATTTTAAAATTCTTATCTCCCACTAAGTTTGATAGAATATTTATGTATAGCTTTGTTAAAGATACATTAGAAATTATATATGACAATGATAACAAGGTCCAAAAGACTTGAGCAATTAGCTCTATGCAGGAATTGCAGGAACAAGAGAAATTAGAGGAATCAACTCATGAAAAATTAAAGGGAGCTGAAGACAAATAAAAGTTGCAAGAACAAGAGAAATCAGAAGACTTAACCAATGAAAAATTCAGAGGAGCTGAAGACAACCAAGTAAGCATTTTTCTATATCATAGTAATTCAAAACAACGAGGTAATCTTCGAAACTAACGTTTCAAACTTTCAAGAAATTTATGATGATTTTAAAACTTTGATTAGATTGCTTCAAAATTTAGAGTATATCATTTTTAATTATTTATCCATACACTACACATTAAGTTGTCTATGAAAAATGCTCTAAACCATATGCTCCTCACTACTTCACTCATGCACATGATATAAAGGCAAGAAATTAGTCATTCAAATCTTTAGGAATTAAAATCTCCTAATCATGAGTGAGCCTCACACACAATATCAAGCTGTCAAACAATCATGCACATCCTGAATCAAAAATAAATTGAAAATCACATTACTTAATATCTACCCGCAAATGAAGTCACTATTTTGTCTGTAGATTTGTTTAAAGCCATCTAATTTGTCTGAGGCCCTCAAGGTTTGTCTGTAGACTTGATAAAAACCTCTCTTTTAACCTCATCCTAGACTTACCACTCCCATTCACTGTTAGTGATAGAAAATCCCCTCATCAGAAGAAGGTAATTTAAATCCCTACTATTTTCTTCTTCACTCCTCAATGTCTTGGCACCATTTTGCATTTGCTTACCTCTGTACTAAGAAACCCCAAAACGCTTCCCATCAAAATCCACATCAAAACCTTAAAACCTCAATTGATGGAGATGGCATATTCAAGAACAACAGAGATGACTACAGCATCGAAATCTGATAGAAGAAGAAATAGAGAAGAATCAAAGGAGATGCATCCACCTCACAAACTAAGGGTTCAAAGAAATAGGCTTCTTGAGGTAACCTTTCAAAATAATGAACAAAGGTACTGCAAGTTCATGAGAAAGTATGATGAAAGAAAAGTATTGAAAGGAAAGGTTATTGATTTTGATTTTTTCAAAAATGAAGATGGAAGTATGCAACTAGATAAACTTCTAGGTGTGAAATGAATTCATGAGTTGAAAAGAAAAATGTTATTCTAGAATGGAAAAAATACTTCTTTGTAACTGTGATCCTAAAATGGAGAAGTCCTAGATTGGAGACAGGGAAATAAATATGTCTCTTAAAAGCATCAGAGAATGCTTAAATCTCCCCGTGATTGAAAGGCAAACATTTGAATGGCCAATACCCAGAGAGTGTTTTCATAGCTAACAGGGATAGCTAATGGTGATGATGTAAGGAATCGAAATCCCAAGAATCTAGATGTGAATCTAAGACTTGCATACAATATCCTAAACAACAACATCTACCCTAAGACTTGAAGTAGGGATAACATTTTTGAAAGAGATGCAAGGGTTCTCTAGGCATTGAAATGTAAGAAAAAATTAGATCTGGCATGTCTGAACAGCTTCATCAAGTCAAATAATCAGCAAGACATCCTTTGCCTTATAGAATGACAATGACCAAAATATTAAGGCAAAAGTAGATTTGTAACATGAGGTTCCAGATGAATTAAAGTACTTAAACATGGTTGATGAAGCAACACAAAAAAGAATGGGAACATTCATAGCACCAGATGGTACAGTCACTAAAAAAGTAAGAAGGCCAAGACAACCAAAAAGAGTCAGGGAAGAAGAAGAAGAAGAAGAAATAAGGTTTAAATCAGTCAAGAAAGAAAGGGAAGTAGCCCCTTCAATAGCAGCAAAAGGACTCACCTCATACATACAAATTGATGAAATAAGTAGAGAAGTTGTTAAAGAAAAAATTGTGGCTGAAATGGTAGATGATCTGAGACAAGATGATTTCCCTATTGAAGAAAGAACAAGAATGGAAAATCAAGAAAGAGTAATAATGGAAAATCAAGATCCTGCATGTTATGTCAAAACAACAGGAAGGGTAAGAGATGTAGAAGAAAGATCAGTGGATCAAATACAATCAGCCTCCGCAACAATAGAAGTAGAGGCAGCAGTTGCACCATCTCCACTGAACAATCCAAATCCATCTTCACCAACTCATCCATCTCTGCCAACTCATCCCACTCTACAAGACCTAGAGAGAATGCTCATCAACATTGAAGTAGTCCTTTTAGCTCTCAATATTAGGATGGATTCAATGGATTAAAATCTAGACACTCTAATCTCCTTAGTTAAATCCATCAAAGGTCAAACACAATCATTCCAATCTTCTCCACAATTTTCTCCGATCCATGAGCCTAGACCTAATTCACCAATCAGCTCAACCCATTCCTGGATTGCACTTTCACCTTCTCACCCATCACTCACCTTCTCTTCACACAACTCAAATTCTTCAACTTCCACATCCTCATCACTTCCATCTCCATCTGAGTCAGTTGAAACACTTTTTTATTCAGAAATAGCCCTTGCTCAAATTTTTAAATCCATAAAAACTACTTCTAAGAAAAACACTCATCCTTTGTCAAGTGTCTTATATGTTACTTACCAACCTCATCCTTCTATTCCTAGAACTAGGAGATTCACTCTTATGTCATCCATCCCTCCATACAAAGATGTTGTCATAAAAAAAGTAGCTATACATTCCTGCTCCTCCAAAAAATCCTATCACTATCCTCCTACTACAAAAGATCCACTTGAATTTGTAGCCCATGATATCTTTCTTCCACCTCCAATAAAACTTAATAAGAAAATAAGATTGACATAAAAAGAGATTGAGCATAGACAGAGAATAAATGAATGTGCTTACTTTTAGTTGAAAGCCCAAAAGGCAAGTTTTAGTTATTTAGATCTTCTATTCCACATTTTGATGACCCTGAATTTATAAAACTTAACATTGACATCATGAAAAAGCCTTCTCCTAAAACCTTCATGCCAGAATTCCCAAACATATACAAATTTATTGATAACTTCATACTAAATTTCAAGGGACCATCAACATCTACCCAAACTTCTCCTTAAGCACATGTTCCTATATCTTTTAAGTGAGCTCTAAGTGTATCACCTTGTGCTGTTCTTGATGCATCTGACCCTAATCTATTCTATCTTTCATATAATGTATATCGACAACATAGGTTCATGCAGATTGATACATATTTTGAAAAATCACCTTCACCCTTTTCCAGAATTTAATAATCCAGATTATTTTGAAAGGTTAAAAGTAATTGAACCTGAAAGAGTTGTTTCTACAAAATCTAGTATTTCATTGTCCATCTTAACAATTTCTTCACCCAACACTTCTTTTGAGTCAATAACTCTTTACCTCACTTTACCCAATCCTCCTCCTTCTTCAAGATTCAATATTCTAGTCTCTAAATCCAAGCCTCCTCTCTCTAAGGCATCCACTTCTAAACCCTCAAAAGTTCATGATCCTTCAATGAACTATAGACATACTGATCCCATTCCCATAGTTCACACTATGTACAACAGGAGGATGGAAGTGTAACAACCCGGGGCTCCAGTGTACTATTGTCCACTTTGGGCACACACCCGCACGGTTTTGTCCCGCAGGCCCGTCATGTACACCCGTCCAAAACGGGGTACACCTTCACA
>JAYJMB010011525.1:0-10660 GCA_036873735.1 Pouteria campechiana
CTCTCTCTCTCTCTCTCTCTCTCTCTCTCTCTCTCTCTCTCTCTCTCTCTCTCTCTCTCTCTCTCTCTCTCTTGTGTGTGTCCGTAGTTTGTACATCAGAATGCATGTGTTCATATTTGCACATGTTTATGCTAACCATTTGCTTTTCGATCAGTGATTGTGTTCAAAAGATGATGAGGATCTATTCAAGCTAACTTTTTTTTTTTTTATTCAGTTGATTGTGATTGGTTATAATCACAAGATGAGGGTTTTACTGGAGACAATAGTTGGGAAGATTGCACAATTCGAGGTAAAACCAGACAGGTTTTCTGTGATCAAGGTAATTAGTTCCCCTTTTATTATCCACTCAAGGTTGCTTGGTTAGCGATTAAATCCACCTTTTGTCACCTTTTTTTTCCCATTTTCCTTCAAATGGGCAAATGGTTCTGTTAAAATCATTGGAATGTCAGCGATGCGTCCAACTAGAGGGCAAAAGTAGGCCTCTGTTCCATGCTATAAAAACACATCATTTGACTTGTAGGCAAAAAAAATAAAATTCTACCAACCAAAGAATTGGTTGTTTCTCCTCCTCACATGCAAGATACATGGATGGTGAATATTCTCAGCACCTTTGAAATTGTTGTATAGATTCATGGTGCCCATTTAAGAGTATTTGGGTTGAGCTGGAATATTACATCCATGGATGTTGCACCAGTCGTTATGCCAATTCTTCCCGAAAAAAATAAATAAACAAATACAACAGCAGTTGGAACAGCAACTTAGCAGTACCAAAGGTTTTAGTTATCTCACATTATAAATCATATTTTTCTATTGCATTTCCAACCTGCTACTTTCTATGTTTTTTGCCATTATAGCCCTGTAAGTGAATAGGCCACTCGGTGGTGGTTATATTCACTGCATTTTGCTCAATGATTGAGATGACTTCAATAAATTTAGTTCCATGCTGTGATCAATCAACTTTGTGCTCAGATTTGAATAGTTGAGATGTTGTAAGGTGACCGCCAACAGAACTGGAAAAAGACGAATGCAATTATATTCACCAGCATGTGAGCTTGGTTATCATGTCCCATATTCAAATGTAGCACTCTCATAAAACACCTTGGTCATCCATGTACCATCACTTTGTATATTTACTGGCATAACTGAAGCTCATCCACTCACCGGGCAGGATCATGTGTTACTGAACTCTCTTTACTTTCCAGTCGTAGTCCATTATATAGAAACCTGCTTTGCAGTCAAATAATTTAATGGTCTGATTCTCTTAGTCAAATGGTTTTTGAAGGCCAATCCATTCTAACCAAAGATGTAGTTTGGATAGCCCTACTAGTGAAAGCATGGAAACTGTGACATGCATGCCAGCATATGCATTTAGGCAAAACTTTGCATGGTAGTAGGAATAGAGAACCTGTTGGACTAGATTCTGCAACAATTCATCATTGTTTAAGAAAAAGGGCATTGGCTTCCCAGCATGACCATGAAATAATTGCAGATGGATGGAGATATGCTCAATTCAGAAAATCTAGTTGTTTTCAACGTATGATGTCCAAAGTCCAAACCAGTGAAACAGATGTATATGAATCTTATTCTCTTGATGGTTTCATTCTTCTAGTTCGCAAGTGAAGATTTAGGAAATACTATGGTTTTGAAATCTTTGGTTTGTTAGTGCATTCAAGAACAAATCCATATGACTTTATTAGCTCTATTTGGGTCGAGTGAAATGACTGGGTAAATCCAAAAATTCATATGACAAAAATCTACCTTGCTTACCCTTAACAAACCCGTGTACTTGTACTTACTGTGATCACTCCCTACTTATTTTGTCTTTATTCACTTTATCAACCCTTATTCTTTCCGCTTATTACATTTCTATTTCCATTTCTCTTTACACTTGTCACTACCCAAACGTCCTTCTGATAACATTCTCATTCTCATTAAAAATATGAATGATATTTGAAAAAAGGAAATTTAGAAATATAAAAAATGGATAATAGGAAGAA
The DNA here is from genome assembly GCA_036873735.1 of Pouteria campechiana. Classification (NCBI taxonomy): domain Eukaryota; kingdom Viridiplantae; phylum Streptophyta; class Magnoliopsida; order Ericales; family Sapotaceae; genus Pouteria; species Pouteria campechiana. The sequence continues at coordinate 1,998 of JAYJMB010011525.1, forward strand.
AAAGAAGGGGAAAAAAACTCTGTTTTAAGAAAGAGTAGGGGTTGTTTCCTATTCCTAGATTTTCAGGACTGTTTATCTAATCAATCCAACCACTTAGGTGCCTGAGACTTTTCATCTTGTCTTCTTTGCATGCAACCAGCTTCTGGTAATTTTTGATCTAATCATTCTCTGATTTCTGAATTAGGAAACTGTAATAAAGGAGTACCAAAATTTCAAGTTTCGGCAACCATATCAGCAGGCTATGTATTATTGTTCATTAATACTAGAGGATAAAACATGGCCTTTGACTGAAAATCTTGAAGTTCTTCAGCATCTTGAAGCTAGTGATCTTGAGAAATTCTCGCCTCGCATGCTCTCGAATGTCTTCTTGGAGGGTTACGTGGCAGGTTTATGATCTGCTTTATTAAGTCCTCATCAAATATCATTAGTAAATCTGGCATCTTATCCTCAATTTATATTTGTAACTCTGTATACTTACCAGGAAATATCAAACCTGATGAAGCCGAGTCGATACTTCAACATGTGGAAGATGTTTTCTTTGAGGGTCATCAGCCTAGAAGCAAACCATTGTTCCCATCTCAGCATATGACAAATAGAGTTATTAAGCTTGAAAAAGGCACCAGTTACTTTTACCCTATTGAGTGTCTAAACAATTGTGATGAGAATTCAGCACTTGTCCACTATATTCAGGTGCTCCTCTTTGAACTTTTCTTGCCAATGATACGCATAACATTGTGTCTTTTTTAAACCTTTTAAGCAGATAATTCGGTGGCTGCTCCATGTTGCTTAAAATGGATGGTAATTGATAATGCAAATGACAAGTGGCTTCCAAACTCCATTGATATTGAGTAGCGTTGCATTACCTGTATTATTGTGTTATTTGCTCAAGCTCTACTTACAATGCATCGAATTGCAATAATGGCTTTGGTTGTTGGTGAACTAAAGATTGTGTGCTTGCAATGTGTTTTTGTCTTTTAATTATTTGGATTATTATGATTTAGTTCAGTTAAGATTTATTTGATTTGTTACGGTCCATTTGTTACGCCCTAACCCTCTATATGCTGAGCACATGATACCTGACGTACCCAATGGTAGATCTCTTTAAGCACACATCCAGAATCATGTTTTAATTCTGTGAATGGAACAACTCATCCCCAATCTATTATTAATCAAATCTCATCACTCAAAACTTAAATACGCATCATGTCTAGTACATCTCAATGTCTTATTGTCAGCTGAAATTAAAGAACTAACAAATTGCAACTAAATTATTGATTCCAATATTCTTTAATTATTTCTCTATCTACTGACAGCTTCTGTTTTGTTCCTCTCTCTTCGGCTTATGTGCTCTTATCTCATTATCTGATGAATCCCTCTGAACCAATATTTTTTGAAAATAGTGAGCTCATAGTCTAGTATGTAAGCACATGTTTCATCATGGAAATTCATTTTATAAATCAACGTAAAATAATATTCATCTCAAAACTTTGCTTTCACTAAGAAAATATCTTTGTTGTCATCATACGTTCATACTCGTTATATGTATAACAATCTATCTATTCTTCCATTTAAGATGACTTATTCGTGAATCCTTCCTAGGTGACCCAACTTTTTTGAATTTACCCTTTGAGACAAACTCCTGAGACCTGCTTATCTCCTTGTGCAAACATACCTCATGCAATCATACATCACCAGTATGATTTATAATTTCAGAAAATCAATTTATGAAACACTATACAATAATAATCGTACTTTTTCTTTCATAAAATTTGTCAAAACATGCTCATACTTCATAAAGTAATTCACGAACATCAACTAAACAAAGACTTCAGTAGTTTAGTTAGCTCCTTTACTTTGCTCTTTCTGTCTCTATCATGTGTTTGAATTTCCCACACATGCCACCCTTCTTTTTTATTTTTCGAAAACTCTATTTCCTTTCTTCCTTCCTATTTATATACATTTGTTTCTTGTGTGATTTCCTTATTCAATATATATGCTTCTTTAAATAATTCTACAGGCTTATGCAACTCTTTGTGCAAATCCTCCTCCAACTAGGAAAACCCCCTTTAATGCAACCTTTTGCGCAATCCTTGCACAAATCCTCTATCAGCCCATCAGTCAACTGATCACGCCATCAGGCAACCTCAGCTTGTCTGGCCAAACAACTTTCACCTCTCTGGGATTTGTCCCCTAGGCCATTAGTTGATTGATCCTTCCAAACAGTCGACTGATTAACCTCTCCAGGAATTAAAAATCTCTCTAGATGCTACTCAGTCAGTTGATCACTTCTTTTAGTCAATCAGTTGAGCAATCAACCTCTCCAAGAAGTCAGAATCTCTCTCAACTCCACTCGGTTGACTGATCACTTCCCTTGGTCAACCAACCATACTCATCAATTCTATCTATTGCTGTCCATTGGTTATGATGCTCTAGTAGTGAACATAAGAGTAATTAGAATCTTTAAACCATGTATCCTTGATGAGAATCCTTCATACAAGCATTTAAATTCTTGAAAATTCGATGTGAATCAAATTTTTAGGTGCCTTGGTCTCTAGACCGGGACTCTTGGTTGGATGCATTATGGTAACCACCCATTTCTTGTTTTTTCAAATAAGGATGGCTTCTACATGTTTTGTCAAGTAGCAAAAGTCATTTTTCTAGCCAATAAGCATTGTTGTTTTTGTCATTTTTCAATTGTTGCTCATCTACCCATTGTAAAAACCAGTGTTCCCATTTTCGATATCGATAATATCGTTTTGGCCTCCCAACGATAAAAAAATCTATTAAAAATCGATATTATCCCTGTTTTACCAGAAATATCGATAAAATCTCGCATTTTATCGATAAAATGCGAGATTTTATCGATATTTCTGGTAAAACAGGGATAATATCAATTTTTAATGAATGACCGTTGTGAGTTGCAAAAACCCTCTAAACCCTTTTTTTTCTCCTTTTTTCCCCCATTTCTACATTCTACTACCAAAAACAAAGGAGTCATTATCAATTTTGTGGGAAAACAGCTCCGTTTTCAAGATCAAAATCATATTTTTCGAATCAGACATTCGGACACTGTGTATGTATGAAAATGCATTTTTTCACTGTTTTGATGTTTATTTTATTCGAAATCATGTGATTCATACTTGTATTACATTAAAATGTTGATCTAAATAAATTTCCATAACCAAACATGTCAGATTTTGGCAAATTGGGGATGAACACACAATTTGGGAAAAATCCTCAAATTGTTTGATTCATCCTAAATTAGTCACTGTTTACAAATGGAAATAGAAATTAAATATACGATTTGTTGAAAAACATAGATTCCTAGAAAAAAATTATTATTTTTTTGTACAATTGCAAATTTTGGGTGTAAGCCCTAAAACTATATTTCTTTAAAAAATCAATGTTTGGGTCATGATAATGCAATTTAGTTAGCTGTTTTAAGTAAGGTTTTGTTTGGAAACATATTTTTCATTTTTATAATTTAATATTAATTGTAAATCTTTTTTCAAATTGTGATAAATAAAATTATTTTTTAAAATTTGTAAATATGTTTCTTGATTGGTTTTGAATGTCTAGAGTCCTTTTTAGACATTGTTAAATGCATATATGGTGAAGATTTGCATGTTCAAGAGTGTTTCAAGAGTGTTTAAGTTTTTCTCATGCATTCCTTCTATCAACCTATATGCATTTCTCATGTGTACATTCATTATTCATGTAATGGTAGCTTTTTAATTCAATTTTTTGCCCAAATTGTGTGTTTATATTTATCATAATTTATTACAAAGTTTCACCGAAAATCTCTCAAATTTTCTCTATTTTTCTGATTTTTTTCTATTTTACCGATAAAGTTCCAAAAAAAAATGATAATATTTCTGATAAAAACGATAATATATTTTTTCCGGGCCACTAATAAGTAAGTATTTATCGATAATATAAACACTGGTAAAAACAGCAAAATGAAAATAAAAGGTTCATTTTAGAGTTTGACATGTTGGATTAAGTTCAAGAAAAGTTTCTATGATTTAATTCGTGAACATGGAAAATCAATGTTGCTGTTAATTTCATTGGAAATTTAGAACATTATTTGTTTATGTTTCTTCCTGTGTCCACCTCATTCAATTTTGTATCATCTAGAATCACAATTTCGTTTTTGATCACCTTAATATCATGCAAATGCTGTCTGACGCTCAATGAAAATATTTCAAGGTTCATCAAGACAATTTCCAGTTGAATGTGAAACTTCAGCTTTTTGCTCTTATTGCAAAGCAGCCCACCTTTCATCAGCTCAGAACAGTTGAGCAGCTTGGTTATGTTGCCGTCCTCATGCAGAGGTTTGCAATCAGACTTTTGATGAATCTATCACCTAGATGATTCTAGTTTCACTTCTTAAGCTTTTAAAACATGATAAATGCAGGAATGATTCAGGAATCCGAGGATTGCAGTTTATGGTTCAGTCCACAGTAAAGGTAACTGGAAAAAGCCCTTATTCTCTTTTCTCTCATCCTTTGTAACTTAAGCATACAAAGCCGGAACATTCATCAAGCTCCATTCCACCTTTTATCATTCCCTAGTCTAAAGCTCAGGATCCGGTTGTGATGCAGAACATGATAGGAGTAACATGCCATGTTTGATACACATTTATATGTAACATAGAGTAGTCATTAGATTTATTTCGTTTTTTGTATATTTAGGATTTTTAGATATTTAATTATTTAATTTAGGGTTTGTTGTAAGAATCAAGTGATCAAAATATAGATCAACTTGATAGGTGGTTTAGATTATTGTTTTTATTATCTTATTTTGAGTTTATATATATATAGCTATATAAAATTATGATTTAATTTACATATAAGTCTCTATAAATAAAGTAGCATGTATTAAGGTTGAGATAGTATTGTGCAATTAATCGATTATTAGAATATTTGTTTCTCTCTCTCTCTATTCTGATTCCCCTTTTATTTTTCTCAAATTCTTCATATCTTTGTCCCTTTCAAAATTCTTTTTCCCTTCTTTCCCCGCTAGAGGGTCTTCTCCATTTCTTCCAAAGTTTTTTTCATATCAATGTACAGTAGAGCATTCTTATTCTACATCAAGTTGGTATGACAGCTGAAGCATGGTTCTTAATTTGATCTGTAAGCCTAGCATCAAATTGCACATCTGCCATCACCAAATGCCCTTGCGCATCATAACCAACCACCTACAACAATTGAACACTCTCTACGCTGCTGCATATCACTCTGTTTCAAACAGCGTTGTGCCTGCAGCAGACAACTTCCACACCACTGACCTTCAGATCTGCCGCCATGGCTCTCACCCATCCAATCCTATGGAAGTCGCAACTAGCAAGCTTGTGCATAGTTTTTCATCTTGCTCATAAACAGGTAACCTCGATTGTTTGAAATTGTAAAATGGTAATGGTACTTGAGTTCAATATTTTCAAAATGCCTTCAGCTTCACTGCATTCCGTTACATCTTACATTCTTTAGTAAAGACCCTCTACTTTCTAGGATTTATAAAGAAAGGGTCGTGGGTTTAAATAGACCCAGAGTTTTTAAAATTTTAAAGAAAGCACTTATTTTTTGAAAATTGCAATACAACATATACTTTTTGAAACTACAAAATGCTTCCTATTTTTTGAAATTACAGAAAATACCCTGCTTCCAATACTATTCATAAAACCCTAAAAGATTTGAAATTTTCAGTTTGATGATCAGGCCCATTCATTTGTCTTTTGATCTTAAACATTATGGTTATTATTCCTGAGCTCACTGCCCAGCTACAAGCTTGTGCAGATATCACAGCAAATTCAAGCAAAATCTTTTATTATTGAAAAGCGTTATATGGGAAACCAAATAGGTGACTTCCAAGAGTCCAATATGGCAAAAAGATTCAAGTTAAATACAGTTGATATTCGAGAATTCGCACGTGGTTAGTATTGGTAATCAGTGTAAATCTATTGTGATGTCATTAATGTACAGGACACAAAATCTGTGTATGGATCAAATCAAGAGTTGGATATCATTGAGGTTCTATAAGAAGGAAAACTTGAATGTGAAAATAAAGATGGCTTCCTTCACTGTGAATGAAGTAGCTATTTAACCATTTGATGCTATAAAAGGTGAGACTAAAGGAAGAAAAACATGGACAAAGTTATGAATGAAGAAAATAGGAGATGATGTGATTGCATTGTCTAAATTCGGGTAGATCACTATAACGGCACCAAAGAATAGTTTAAAGGTAAGGGATTCGGCATTCAAGTTTAAGAAATTCTCATCTAAAAGAACTTCATTCAAGGTTACAAAAAGGAAATTTAGAAGAAAGCTAAAGAGATGGAATATATTTCAACATGGAGAACCACATCATCATTTCATGCCAAATTGAAGGAGGACCACATTAGCAGTTCATACTAATTTGATGGAGAACCACATTATTAGTTCATGCCAAATTGGAGGAGGATACACTGCAAAGTTGGAGTATGGTTGACTTCTACATTGAAACTGAAGGATGGATTTTTTTTCCAAACCAAAGAGAACTATGCAAAGCATAATAGGAATGTGCGATGTTTGATAAACTAATTTAGGCATAAAGTAGTCATTATAGTTTGATTTATTTTATGCATTTATGAATTTTTAGACATTTAATTATTTGTTTAGGGATTGATATAGGCATCTCGTGATCAAAATGTAGATTAGCTTCATTAATGGCTTAGGTTATTATTTTTATTATTTTATTTGGAGTTTTTATTTATCGCTGAATAAAATTAGGGTTGTTTGGCTTATTAGTTTTTGTTAATAAAATAGTCTCAGACAATTCAATTCAGTTAATTGATTCTGGAATATAATTATCTCTCTTCACTCTAATTTTGTTTTCCTTCTTCTCAAAATTTTCTAAGTTCTTCCCTTCTATTCATTTCCTCCTAATTTCTTCTTTTCTTAATCCATGATATGGTCTATCCCTTTCTTCTGTAGGCTTCCCTATCTCAATCTTTCTACATTAGAGCATTCTCATTCTACATCAATTTAGTATTAGGCCTCTTTGTTCTACATCAGGTTGCTCACCTCTTTTGGTGGATCACAATTTTGATAAAGAAATGGACAGCTATGTACATTAGTGATCCACCCAATCAGTAAAATGGCTTGATTTTTGTGGAAGGTAATCTTCATAACATGATGTTCTTAATGGCGCCCATTTAATGGACAACCCAATTTTTTGTATAGTTGTGTGATGACACTACCACATGATCCTCTTTCTCCATAAATCCTGAATATATTTCGTCTTTTTTTTTCCTTTTTGATTTTTTCTCACTTCTATTTCGTCTTTTTTTTTTCCTTTTTTGATTTTTTCTCACTTATATTTAAACTCCCTTAGTGATGTTTGAATGAGCCTTGCAGGATCCAGCAAATCTTGATTTGAGAGTAGAAGCATTTCTAAAGATGTTTGAAAGCAAACTTTATGACATGACTGATGATGAATTCAAGGTAAGATAGTCTGATTCACAAGCATCCTACAAACTTTAATTTAAACTGGACTGCAGCATGCACGTTGACTTTCAGACCATATTTTAAAGCCAGTGATATTTCCATCCTTCGCCTACACATGGCAGTGCTGCTCTTATCTGCATAATTTATTTGTCATGGCACTCTTAGTGGTATCAATCAAGATCTCTTTCAAATTCTTTCTGAATTATGAACAACAGAGCAATGTCAATGCATTGATCGATATGAAGCTAGAAAAGCACAAGAATCTGATAGAGGAATCTGCATTTTACTGGGGAGAGATTGTGGATGGTACCCTGAAGTTTGATCGGAGAGAACGTGAGGTAAGCCCTACCAAATGTATCTATCGATGCTGTATTCATGTCTGACAACCATATTCATGTCACGGGTGTTAGCAGCACATAAATGTTTTCAATTCTCCTATGCACAATTACCATTAACAGGTTGCTGCATTGAGGGAGCTCAAGCAACAAGAGCTAATAGATTTTTTCAATGAGCACATTAAATTAGGCGCAACTCAAAGGAAATCCTTGAGCGTACAAGTCTATGGAGGTCTACATTCTGCAGAATGCAAAGCAGCAAGATCTGAAAGCAGCCAGCCCCGAAATGTCCGAATCGATGATATATTCAGCTTCAAAAGGTCACGCCCTCTCTATGGCTCTTTCAAAGGAGGTATTGGCCATCTGAAATTGTAAATTGCTTCAATCGGGTTAAAAATTGAGGATGCTTTCACAGTCTGAGGGGTTGGGGAGGCTTGTGAAAACCTGTAACATGATTTGGAGGCTTGTTTCTCATCAGCAACCATACCCTGATCTTTGCATCTATAAAAGACTTTTTGACACGCGCATTCACAGCCGTGTTGGGTTGAGAATGTAGAGTAGGGCATGCACTGTTGTAATCGGACGGCACTGTAAAATCTTGGTGAATCTGATTTTTCACCCTCAGTGGTACATCTCGTTCTCTACCGTGTGGTTATTGATGCGAGGTAGGTAGGGCAAAAGCTGCCTCCAGTGCAAGAAGCCTGGCAGACTCGGGCCCGTTTGGCCTTGCGTTTTTCCTCCAGAAGTGCTTTTAGTTTATTTGCATGTTGTTTGGCCTAAAATAAAAAGCACTTTCTCCCCACAGCAAAAGCTCAATTTCTACTGTTAAAGAGAAACTCGAATT
>JAYJMB010011525.1:33296-48364 GCA_036873735.1 Pouteria campechiana
AAAAATCATTAGTTGTTGATATGCATATAATGGTTGTAAAATAAAAAGTATTAAATATAATTTTTAAAATAATGTAACCCACAAGAGTATATTTTAGTTTACATTTAAATTATAAATTTATTTAAAAATACAACTAATAGTATGTCTAAAATAAAATTAATATATATTATATTGATAGTTGAGATATGATCCTCACATATTAATCAAACTAACTTAAATAAAAAACTAATTATTGTAATTCTTTTTTATGGAGCCTTTTAAGTGAAAATAAAAATTTACGGATAATGTAACTTAAATAAATAAAAATATTTATTAGCTTGCATTATATTTACCTGCATGGATGTGCCACATGTCAGATCACGTGGGATGGAATTTCCATCGTATTGGTTGCACACGGGTACGGTGTGCCACATGTCTTAGCAGCATTCGATTGCGGAGGGTAATCAGCGCCAGCACAGACACGAAGGGAATCAGCTTACAAACAGCACAGCAGCTACTCGTCGGACGGCGGACGCACGCGTAAGACCGCACTCCTTGGATGCGTTGCTTTACGGATGTAAACTGCTCTCTATTCAACCCTGGTTTCTTTCAAGGATCGAATATTTTCGCCCGTAGTTTCGAGGGACGACAGACTCCGAAAGCCCTAGAATTTTTCCGGTATGTCTCTCTCTCCCTCCCTCTGATTTTGGAATCACGTCGTAGAGCTTTATTTCTATTGCTGTTTGGATTGTACTTTTCCTTTTTTGGTCGTTTCGATCTTGGAAGGCGAGCTTTATGGTATAATCGTCTAGATCTGGATTGCACTGCGTTTGAAACTGCAGTTTCTTCTCTAAATCTTTGTCCATGAGTGGCTTGACTCTACATTTTCGTCCAAATAATTAGGTGTTATTATTTCTAGGAACCCAAACGCTATCTTTCTTTTGTCATTTCGTTTCTCTGATATATGTAGATGTTTTATGATTTTTCATTTATCTTTTCTTTGGATTTATGTATGGAGAGAATATCACTCGTCAAAGGGTTCTGTTGTATCTGCCTTAGAAGATACAAAATTTAAAGTCAAAAGATCTCTGGGTTGGATTGGATAGGACAAGATTGACAGGTTGGAATGATTGGTGATTTCTCATGCTTCTATGAATTGTCTTTCTTTGGGGCAAATAAAGCCAAAAATGAAGATGGTACAGGCATAGTCGATTCTATGCTGATCTCTGGCTTCGTAGCCTTCAGTTTTTTGGATCGTCCAGATGGAGAAAATGGTTTTTGAAGTGATTCTATAAACAAAATAAAGGCTTGTAAGGGATGCATGAAAATATGATTTACAAAGTGATGCCAACTGATTTATTTTGGTTAATGAATGTTTATCAGAGTAGTTCTTGATTTTCCATTGGTCTCTTCTTAGCCAAGTTAAGAGGAAAATTTTGCATGTGGTGAGCAGGCAATTGTAAATTTTGCAATCAACCCATCAAATTTTTTTTTGCCAATTGTAAAATTTGCAATCAACCCATCAATCTTTTTTTTTTCTTTTTTGTTCTTTTTTCAGTAGCATCGTTGCTATGGAATCTATTTAAGGCTTCGTTTGGCCGCATTGTGAGATTTAAGCACTTTTGCAAAAGTGCTGCTGCAGAAGCGTATTTAGAAGAAGTACTATGTTGTAGCTTCCGCCTAAACGTGGAAAACGGGCTTTTATGATGAAAAAAAAGCGTGGCGAAGGAACGCGCGGCCAAATTGACCCCCCTGCAAAAGTGCGTCTACGCCTTCAAAAGCACTTTAACTCACCTGCAACGTGTGGCCAATCTGACCCTAAGTTGAGGATCAGAAAGGGATTATAATGTTTCTTCTTGTTTTCATTTCTTTCATGGTACTCCTTTGGTGGCCTAGGCAGAGAGAATGGGGCTGTTATAAACCTGATACATATGTTGTAAGATATTAATAGCAGTGTGAGAAGCACATCAGCTACAAGTCTTCATGTAAGTTGAACTCTTTATGAGTTCATGGTAGGCAGTTGAATATAATGAGTTTTTTAGTTACAATCAAATTTTGAAAATTGAGTTAGTTTATTAAACCAGTCAGTGAATTTTCCTAGTTTGACCATCCAGTTTAACTGGTTTGACTAGTTTGAAGTCTTTTTCTAAAACAAATTAAAAACAGCAAGTGTAAATATGGAGATTTGAATAGTAGATCTAGATGTAAAAATATTTATCTTGTGTCACTAGGTTACACTCCTTAGTATGACTTTCTGTTGCACTGATGTTTTTTAATCATGATTCAGTGACCTGTTCACTGTCTGGCCATTTGGTGGTTCCAATTTTTAAAACACTGGTTGCAATATCCAATGTAAAGTAGGGTTCCCAAAGTGGTAGCTCTAAGTTGCTGATTACTAGTCAAGGGCCAGGGACTTACAAGTTCCATTTGTGTTTGATAGAGCAATAAAAATGCTTCTTTTTAATTGAGTTTCGTTAAGGTATCATTCTGAGTTATGATCTGTTGTTGAAGATTTTCGGAAGATTTTCGGAAGCTGCCTAGTTAAGTTACACAGAATGATAATGAACTGGTTTTTGTTGGTTTGTTTTGAATTTTCATTGCTTTAAGCTTATTTTTTAAAACTATGTAGGGCAATATTTGATGGGAAAAACCTGCAATACCAATAAAATTATTAAAAAATTATGGAATGATATTTCTTATCTTGTCGTTAACCATGTTTGTCAATTTTTTACTGATATGCAAAGCATCACCAATTCATGTCAAATATATATCTAGAAGGGTTCACTAAATCTAAATCAGCATACGTTACCTCACGTTCATCTCATACACTTCTTCCATAAGCCTTCAATGTTTTTCTTTCGTGTTATTGTTTGTGGTTTTCAAATAGAAACAATAATTCATTGCCAGAGTTCAGCTCAACTTGAAGGTCATTCAAGGTTAATAAATAAGGTGCTCATAAATTTCCCTCTTGAGTTTTCTTTCCTCTTCAAAATAGTTTACACATAATATATAATGGACTGTTGAGTCTTGGTGAGTCAATTTGAATTTTATCAAATTATTTGAGCTTCATAGAATTCTTGAGTTCTGTCAAAATCAAGGTCTGTATTCCTCCCGTGAATTTTGGCCTTTTCTAACTGGATTGTATTCTTTTGGAGTCTTGATCATTGCTTTGAAAATTGGATATAATATGGCCAATACAACTGTATCATATCCATATTGGCCCTACCTGATACACAGTATTGGCCTGTTTTGGTTGTCCTAAATAATATAAGGTGCCTCGGCTGTGATAGTCGAAACTGATATTAGATAATGAGGGTTTTGTTTGGGGGAAATCCCTTTTTTTCCTTCCGAGCTCCATTTCCATCCTTTTCAAATGTATTTTTAAACCATTGGAGTAGTTAGACAAATTAAAACAAGCTTTCTTGGGGATTTAGGGATTTAAATAAATAAAAAGAATCCATTTTAATTCATACACATTAGATAATTTCAAAGGATTTTTTTCATGATGTAATATTTTTGAAAGTGAATGTCATTATTTTTTTCTATAATATGTTTGATTAAAAATGTGACAAATTGGGTTTTAAATTGAGCTCGAATATCTAATTCAATTAGTAATTTTTTATCTATTGGTTAGTGCTTGATAAGTAAAATATGTTTAAGCATGTGGTATTCATTTACATCAAAGAAAATTTGATGTAAATATTAGTAACTAATACAAGCCAAATCAATAGAAAATAACAACCATTATTGGAAAGAATGGACCAATACACTATTGCCTGTATATGCAAAACACAGAACAACTATATATTCTTGTATATTTCATTTTTTCCCTTTTTAGATTGTTTTTGTATTCCTATTGTTTTTGTATTCTTTCATCCAAAATAACTGTCTGATGCAGTCCTGATACGGATACAACATGGCTCCGTATCATATTGGTTTTTCGAGTAGCCAATACAATGTCCGATGTTGGTATTTGAAGCTCTGGTCTCAATGGAATGTGGTTGAGTTGACTCAAATCTAGTAGAACAAATTCATCTTGGGTACCGGTTGGATGTACCTTCAAAAAATTGCTTTTCCAATTTAAAGAAAAAAACAAAAAAAAACTTGATCTCAGTGGTTTTAGGGAAGTGCCTAAATATTATCTATTTTGCCGATGGGATGCATGGCAATAGGCGCTATGGTGGTTGGGTCCAACTGCAGCATGGAAAGCAGTTTCGATTCTAAACAATCTGATGACATTCCAATGGCATTGGCGGTTACCATCAGACAAGCCCCTATGGCATAGATTGACCAGCGCAATTTTTGTTAAATTTCTCGCATGTTTTTGCATAATCTTGTTCCCACCAAACACTCCTTTTATCATTCAACTTCCTATGCTTCCTCCTGTACCCATATTATGTTATCCCTGCAGCCCAATTTACAAGGGGCCATCCTTCTTTTTAATGCTGACATTTATTTATATTTACTTTAGAGGTGAAGTTTGGGCTACAATTTGTTGTCAGTGATTGGAAATCATGTCAACCAAGGCAGTTGTGGGAGCTGTGTTGGCATCCACCGCAATTGCATTTGCAATAGACAACATAATTGCTGACAAGAAGCTGTTTGGAGGTCAGTTGTAGCAAGTCCATGTGAAATGTCATTTTATTCCATTGTACATACTCCATTTGTTTTTCGCTGTCTTCTTACTTTGTTGGAGTTATTTTACCAGGCACAACTCCAAGAACAGTTTCTGACAAAGGATGGTGGGAGGAAACAGATAAGAAGTTTCAGGCATGGCCCCGCACAGCAGGGCCACCAGTTGTTATGAACCCCATCAGCAGGCAGAATTTTATTGTCAAGTCCCGTGAAGAATCTTGAACATACCTTTGGACGTCTTCTTTTGCAGGCATATGAATTTGGACTTTGTAGCCTTGGACATCTTTTAGCCGTGAAAATCATCATATGCAAAGGGGATTGAGAAAAAAAAACCTGTAAGACAGAAAATATGTTTGTTTGGTGTTTGCCAAACTTGCTGATATCTGAATAAGTTGTTTCCTTGTTGACCGGTTTTCCCAATGGGTGGTCCAATTATATCTATATGGTAGCAACTATCAAAATTGGTGAGCCAATAATGCAATTTCAGTAGTTCATTGGTGTTTTGGCTGTGCAATTGTATCTTTGTTACATTTTGTTTGGATGCAACGCAGCAACCGTCAAAATTGGTGAATGAATGATGCAGTTTCCGAAGTTCATTGAGGACTTTTGGTGCTCATTGTTAGCTAGCACAGATTGATATTGTGAACTGGCAATTTTGCATTCCGTGCAGGACTCATGCCATCTTCGGCACATACAGTGGTGACTGGTCTGTGGGATCAAGATGTTGGGTTTGCATTATCAATAAATGGGTTGCCAGCTGGGCTGGATTTTCCGATCGTGATGCTTCACCATCGAGCTAATTTGTGACTAATAATGCAACCTCTTGAGATTGTCACAAATCATGAAGTTTTGGTCGAATTTAATCCAATCATCATACTTGGAAAATTTTTATTTAATCAGGACATTGAAAATTATTTCAATTGAATACCTAGGTGGTCCTCAATATCCAAGAAAGAATGGTGAGTTTTCGAGTTTTTACTCCCTATAGCCTACAATAACTTCCAATGGAAAGTTAAAATAAGTTTGGCAGGAAGAACGCCGATATGTGAGAATGCCTATGCTGCTTCAAAGCGCATAGGCATTGAACCATGTTAACCTGTCTTTGGGGTTTTGATTTTAACGGGTTGCAATCACAAGAAATAATCATAGTTTATTTAAATGATGAGCGCAGACCTTCAATGGGAAGTCACACTTTAATTGAAAGCAAACGCTATTCAATCTTGGAGGGGCGACCGCAAGGTGCCAAAACAAGATGAGCCACTAAATGAAAGATGGACGATCGCCAACTGAAGAAGTACCATAAACTCCTCATCAGGATGGAACCAAAGCACCTTACGATTCATTTTGCTTTCGATTTTTCATAAAAGAACTAATTCTTGCACAACATAACAAAATTTTCTGTACAGACTCCAGTCAGCCATGCTCAGAAAAAAATTGAGAGAGAGAGAGAGAGAGGGGGTGGTGGATACTCTCGAAGTTGTACATGACAAACCCTAATCCACATGTGACAAGAACGAAAAAATAGATCTACATACAGCTCTCCGCAAGTGGTGGTTGAATGAAACATAACAGTTATCCAAGCTTGACGTGAGGACCACATGCCTGCACAAACATCCGCTCATGTAGTGAGTTCTCGTTCTGCAGCTTCCGTTTTCAATCACAGATACTTAACATCTGATTCCATCCTCATCTTCATATTGAAGTATTCATGATGCGATCTTTTGAGAGCCCGAAGCTCTTCAACCTTTTGTTGGCGCCTCTCCTCTGCCTCAGCCAAATGTAATTTTGTGATTCGATTCACATACTCTTCCTCAATTTTGCCATTCTTAGCAACAGCAATGCATTTCAGGCCTTCAGCTTCCCTTCTGGCATCGTCAGCACGTGTTTGGGACATTTTAGCCTCCGCCTGTTTAATCCTCACAAATGCTCTCCAGCTTATCTAGAACAGGCTTCCTATCAGTGTTCAAATGCAACTTTGGCAATTCAGTCCGTCTGCCCATTTGATCCCAATCCATGCTTGGAGATATGGAGTTGAATTTTCAACATATGGATCCTTCTCTGCAGAAACAGATCTCGTCCACTAGGCTTGCTGACTTGGGCCAATCATCTGGTTACTCCCCTCCACCAGGTTCTTCCACTAATGAGGATGAACCCAACTTCGAGTCAATCTCTGAAATTAATAGTGAGATAAAGGAGTCAAACCGATCATGATTATCATAGAGATATAGTGAATCAAATGACAATGTAAGCCATCTCATCATGAAAATGTAACCCTTAACATGCAAATGAACATCCAAAATTGTCCTCAGAAAAAGAAATGTACCATCGAAGACAATTTTTTATCCTAGAACACAGGTTTCTTTGATGAAGGAACAACGTTTTCCCACTTTTATGAGAATGCATGTGGACCCTTTTCTTTGTGAAGATCAATATTTTCTAAATGCCAAGTATGAATGGATGGTAGGGGTGCAACTCGGATAAGCTCAGATCGAGTTGAGCTTAAAACCCAATCCTAATCCAAATTAGTAAATCTCTACCCAAATCAAACAACAACCCATTTTCTAAATCCTTAACCAAACTAAATTTGTAAAAACCAAATTAAATTCAGGTTCAAAACGGATTGACAATTCGGGTAGACAATTTGAATTAACAATTTTTTTAATTGCATTATCACTTTAAATAAAATTTATAAAAATTATTCTATTGAATATATTTATTATATGAATAATTAAATATGAAAATGTTAGCAAATGTTAAAAATGCTACCTACATAATATCATAAATAATCATTCAAAATTGCTTTTTGAATATAATCCAAATCGACATGTAAGACAATGTAATTTGAGAATTATTTTAAATTAAACATTAAATTGTATGGTTAAGTTTAAAATATAATTCAACATAGAAAGTATGATTCATTTAATTATCATTTTTATGTATTTAAAATTATCAAGAGATATAATATTATATTATTATTTATGTTGCAACCTATCTAAAAATGATTAAACCATTTAGAATTTTGAGTTATCTAGATTAGAGCATTCGGTTTGGATTTCGAGTTATTTGATTTGGTTTACCCTCAACCCAAACTAAACCATATAACAATTTGGTTCAGGTTAGACCCAAATTATAATACCTGAAACCCAAAATGTAACAACCCAAACCATTTAAAATTCGGGTTGTTTGGGTCAGATTCGGGTTAACCCAAACTGAGTTGCGCCCCTAGTGGATGGTCCCATGTTCTGCACTACCTTAACTGCCAAATGTTTTTATGCAGTAAAATACGGATGGCATGATAAATGCAGAAGGTGAAGCATGTGAAATTCAATGCGAAAGAATGACTAAGATGTTCACCAAGTGCCAAGCTGCACCAAGAGCAATAGAGAAGAACACAAATATGTAATAAGTAGCTTGAGAGGAATATCTAGGAAAATTACTAGTCAATTTATACACCTCAGGGAGATTCAATTTGTTTTCCAACATCCCCACCAATCGAGAAGCCAATTCACCCAGTTGCTTTCCTCTCCTGTCATCACTGGAACAAAATATCTTTCTCACAAATCCAAGTTCCTTGGACATATTATCAGCCTTCCACTCCCTTGCACATGTTTTGAACATTTCCTTCACAAAACCAAGCATCTCGGATGGATGACCACATGCCACACAATGGAATTGCATCTCTGTTTCCCCATGGACATTGTTAAACAGGGGGCCCATTAATATGCAAGTCCCTCAGACCACAGTCAGTATGGCACAAGTGAAGACAGATATCACAGCCAAACCAGCTACAAGTATTTGATGCCATGTCAAATTTTGAACAAAGCATGCACATACATGCACTGCAGAACCCATTCTTTTGTGTGCAAATCTTGCAATCACATTCATCAACTGGTAATATGCTCCCACATGCAAGATTTCTGCACTTCAAGTTCAGCAAATTCTCAACTAAATCAGAAGATGGAACATTATTGCCTAATAGAACGAAATCTAGAAGGCCAGTTTTAAGGGCTACCAAGACCTCCAATTGAACCCTATGGCAATTTGTTAGTGTCCCTAATGTAATGTCAGACCTTCTTTGAAGTGCTTCCTGCAATACGTGTAGTTGACCATGCTTATCTTTATTCCTTATCATTTCAAAAACACACCCCTTCATATATAATATGTACTGTTCTGTCATTTTTTGGATTCTCCTAGCCATTACTTGTATTGGTTCTAAAATTATTTTAGAAATAATCCTCTCAACAACAGCAACATTGGTTAAGATGAGTTGTTCCAACTCCTTTGGACTTGTCCTAGATATTCCACTACCACTCTCTTGCATTCCCTGCTTCTTATCCTTGTTCTGCCCCAACTTTGTTTCACATGAACCAACACTGTGGGAAGTAAGTTCATCCTGCCTCAGCTGCCCTGAAAACTCTGGAAATGCTTAATTGTCGATCCAGCCCACTAGGCTTTCCTACACTTCCTTTCACCACCTTAAGCAAGTCCTGTCCCCGTGCCCCTTGAAGATTTCCAGCACCTTGAGATGCATGAGAAGGATGAACCATTCTGCAATATTCTTTGGTACAATGGAACTGTGCATTTTGGCTCATCTGAGGACTGCCCTCGCCATGTGCCATGGGAAAAATGATCAACACCTTGAAATCTAGGATCACTGACAACTGAATGCTCATAGTTTTCAAATGAATTCTGCATGAGAGAGCAGCTTGGATTGTGGACAAATGGCTGAGAGCCTGAAAATGAGATTGATGCAGTAGACCCATCTGAACTCGTACAAAAAGAATTAGCCAAAGGGTGAAAGCTCCTTCCCCGACTTTGGGAATTAGGGGCCTCCTGGAGCGGGGAATTAGGAGGTTGTTTTGAATCATGTATATCTGCATTTGGCAACCCAAGAGCAAGATGGAGTGGCTCCATTGCCAAATTCTTGTCCTTTGTGCTGATCTATGCCAGACTCTTTTGCTTTCTCCGGCCTCATAACATCTGAATGAAAAAATAACTCAAAGCCTCTATTGCATGGTCCTTTCATAGCATGGTGTCTGCTAGTCAGTAAATCGCTAGTCATTCATCTGATGTCTTTAGCAAAATTACCTTCATCAGAGAGTGAAACAGCCAGATTTTTGCCTTTATGCTAGCCAGCAGCTTATTTACAAACTTCACAGTCACATCAGGCATATTGTCATCTACATCATCTTTAGTTGAATTCATCAGACCAACAGCTTCTGCCTCTGCTGGAACTTCAAGGTCTATACCCTTTTCTTCTTTCTGTTCCTTCTGTGAACGTGGAGGCTTCCCATCATTGTCAATCCCAATCTCCTTTTTTTCTTTCAAATCCTCCTCCAAAGGAGGGGGCTTTTCAAGACTAATTTCCTCAATCAATTCCTCTTCTCTTCTCAATTCAGGCAGGGGATCTAGGGAAGGCAAAGGCATATCTTCTGCCTCCACACTGTCTTTGTTGACTTTTGTGTCATTTTCTTGACTTTTATATCAAGTTTCTCATCCCACATCGGATGGGGTTGTGGGATGAGAAAGTTAGTTTGCTGATACAAAGAATTAAACATTTGGAGTTTAAACAACTTACAACAATCAAATTCATTTAGTGGATTTGGGTTTTTGGCTTTGTAAATAGCATGTTTTTTCTATGTAAGCTTATAGAACCGTGGTATTTTCCCTATGTAAGCCTATAGAGTATTTTCTCTATGTAAACTCCAAATGTTTAATTCTTTATATAAGCAAATTAATACCGCGGTTCTATAGGTTTACATAGAGAAAACACTCTATTTACAAAGCCAAAAACCCAAACCTATTAAATAGATTTGATTGTTGTAAGTTGTTTAAACTCCAAATGTTTAATTCTTTATATAAGCAAACTAACATTCTCATCCCACAACCCCATTCGATGTGGGATGAGAAACTTGACACAAAAGTCAAGAAAATGATATAAAAGTCAACAATCTCCCACTTGAAGACATTTTGCTAAATATCAGGAGAACGTCACCAAAGTTGTTTGCTCAAGCAAACTCAAGCCCAAGAGAAGTTCTACAATGTCTGAACTTCTTTGAAGCAATGGGCTTCGTCAAAATATCTAAAACATTTTCATTGGTGTGGATCTTTTGTAATGAGACCAACTTCTCCTTCACAGCTTCTCGGACATAATGATACCGAACATCTATATGCTTTGTTCTTGGGTGATACATTAAGTTTTTCGCCAAAGGTAATGCACTTTGACTATCAAAATAAATGGTCACATTCTCCTGCCGCACCTAAAATTCTTTGAGTAACCTCTTCAGCCATACAACTTCTTTGCACACTTGTGTTGATGTCATGTACTCAGCTTCTGTGGTTGATAAAGTCACCACATTTTGTCTTTTAGACATCCAACTCACAACACCACTAACTAAAGAGAACACATAACCCGTGATAGATCTTTTATTGTCATAGTCTCCTGTAAAATCTGCATCTATATATCTAACCAATCCGCAATTTTTACCATTATAACAAATTATTGCATGAGAATTACCTTTCAAACATCGAAGGATCCACTTCACAACATTCCAATGATCTCTTCCAGAATTTGTCATGTACTTACTTACTTCTCCCATTGCTTGGGCAATATCTGGTCTAGTGCTTACCATGGCAAACATTAGGCTTCCTACTGTTGATGAGTATGGTACTCGAAACATCTCTGCCTTCTCTGCTTCTGTACTAGGGCACTATACCAAAGACAACTTTATTCCCATAGGAAAGAGGGTAACAACTGGTTTGACATTTTGTATATTGAAGCAATGCAGAATCCTCTCAACATAACTCTTTTGAGTTAGCCAAACTTACCTATTCTCCCTGTCTCTGAGCACGGTCATCCCGAGTATTTGTTTTGCAGCTCCCAAGTCTTTCATTTCAAATTCCCTAGCCAATTAAGCTTTCAGAGTTGTAATAGCATCTTTGCTAATTCCTGCAACCAACATATCATCAACACACAATAACAAGATTATGAAACCGCCATTGTCTTGTACTTTGACATAAGCACAATGGTCTGCCTCACATTTCTTGAATTCCCAGCTAATGATGAAAGAATGAAATTGCTCGTACCAGCATCTTGGCGCCTGTTTCAAGTCGTACAATGATCTCTTCAGTCGACAAATCAAATTCCTCTTATCTTCTTTAATAAAGCCTTCCCGTTGAGTCATTAAAATTTTCTCGTCAAGATTTCAATGCAAAAAAGCAGTTGCAACATCTAGCTGTTCAAGCTCTAGATCAAAAACAACTACCATACTAAGCAACATCTGAATAGTACTTAAACGAACAACTGGAGAAAATATTTCATTAAAGTCAATACCTTACTTTTAGGCATATCCTTTGATAACCAGATGGGCTTTGTATCTTTCAACATTCCCATCTGCATCCTTCTTCAACTTGTTGACCCATTTGCAACCAATGGCCTTCCTTCTCTTATGTAGTTGAACTAGCTCCCATGTATCATTTTTGTAGAGAGATTCCATTTATTCTTCCATAGCTACTCTCCATTGAGCACCATCCTTGGATTCTCCTGCCTCTAGGAACAAGCACGGCTCTCCTTCATCGGTGATGCAAACATAAGTTGTGACATAATCCTTCAACCAAACTGAAGGTCTGCATGCTCTCACAGGTCGACCTTAAACTTCCTGGGCTCCCACAGTTGAATTATCTTCATGCTCAATTTCAATTTGACCTTCAACATTATTTTCTACGAGTTCGTCTTCAGGAGTACCTTGTTGGTTCGAGTTACCATTCATGAACTCAAACTCAACAAAATTATCTTCATTGAAAAGAACATCTCGGCTGATGATTACCTTGCAGGCAATAGGATCCCACAATCTATACCCATTTGTACCATCTGCATAGACAATAAATATACACCTTTTAGACCTAGCATCTAGCTTAGTATCACAACCAAAAAATACGGAGACATGAGTAATCAACATGTTTTCCAGACCATACCTCCTCAGGTATTGCACCATTCAAGGCAGTTGTAGGAGAGCGATTGAAAACATAATATGTTGTATAGACAGCCTCTGCCCAGAACTGTTGTTCCAACCTTGCAGTACTCAATATGCTCTTCACACGTTCCATCAGTGTTCGATTCATATGCTCTGTAGCTCCATTATGCTGTGGAGTTCCTAGAACAATGTAATGCCTCTGAATGTTGTTCGCAAAAGTCCTTGAATTGATCTGAAGTATACTCTCCTACGTTATCGGTCCTCAGATGCTTAACTTTTTTACCTATTTGATTCTCTACTAAAGCTTTAAACTTTACCAAATAAGTAAAAGCATTACTTTTCCTTTTGAGCATATACACCTATACTTTCCTAGAAAAATCATCAATAAAAGAAATAAAATATATTGCACCACCTAATGATTTTACAGGAGCTTCCCAGGCATCATAATGAATCAATTGCAATACATTCCTACTTCTAGAACTTGAAAAAGGAAACTTAGCTCTATGGTGTTTTTCAAATAAATAATCTTCACAAAAGTCTAAATCTACAGACTTTAAATCAGGAAGAATATTCTAATTGAGAAGTACCTGTAGTCCTTGCTTGTTCATATGCCCCAAATGCTTGTGCTAGGTAACTATAGATTTTGACACTTCATTTGCTACCAATAATTCACCAACCACAATTTCACCAATCAGCCTATAGAGATTTCCCACAAGCTCACCCTTTGCAACCACCATTACTCCTTTGGCAATCTTTAGACCAACATTTTCTCCAAAAAACTTGTATCCATCTTCATCGAACTTCCCAAGTGATAGTAAACTCTTCTTCATACTAGAAATATGCCGCATACCAGAAATAACTTGAGTAATACCATCAAACATGGTAACTCGCACATCTCCAATCCCCATTATTTTATATATGTTGTCATTACCCATGTAAATAGTGTCATCGTTACATGTCTGATAGGTATAAAACCAATCGATGTGGGGAGTCATGTGGAAAGATGCACCTAAGTCAATTATCTACTGATGTTGCAATTCTTCTTAAGAAATTGCTGATAATACTTCATCATTTTCAGAAGAGTTATATTCTTCTGCCACATTTCCTTGAGAACCCTTCGAAGTAGACGCATAATTAGATGATTTAGGCTTAGGTGAGGCCTAACTTTTCTGGTTACACTCCCTCCTGAAATGCCCCTTCTTATTGCATTTCCAGCAATTGTCCTTCTTATTCCCCTTCGACTTGGACCTTGATTGATGTCTCCCACCAAACCTTTTATCAAATGACCTTCCACAGGCCATCATTGCTTCACCAAAAGATCTGCTACAGTTTGTCTTTGTAACTCTTCAGTGAGCAATGTGGATACCACGGATTCCATTTTGAGATTGGTTTGATGACTGAGATTCATGATCAAGTTATCCCACAAGTTTTGCATAGAACATAGGAAAAGCATGACCTTCTCGCCCTCATCAATTTTGACTCAAGCGCCACCAACTTGCTAATGAGAGTATTAAACTCATTCAAATGTACTTGCATGGAAGACCCGTCTTTCATTCGTAAGTTGTAGAGTTATCGTCGCAGAAATATTTGGTTTACAATAGACCTTCCTCATAGAGTTTTTCGAGTTGGTCCCATAACTCTTTTGCAGAGTTTGGTCCCGGTTCCAACACGTGCCCCATCACAGTTTCATCAAGGGTCAGTGTTATATCCACCATGGTGATCTAGTTCTTTTCTTCAAATACTTCATTTGTCATGTCAGCAGGCTTTCTATCCTTTCCAAGGATTGCAACTGTGCATCCATCTTTTACGAGCACCACATGCATCTTCAGCTTCCAAATAGCAAAATTGGAACCGCCGAAGCACGAAATCTCAAACTTCATAGAGGTTGACATCACCATCACCTTTTATAGAAAATAATAGTCAGAAATAGTAGCAAGTATCTATATGGTAAGTATGCACCAAGAAAGTTCCTAGGAAAGATTGGTAGAGACTAGCTCGCTTAAATACCAAATTTCCTTAGACCATGGGTCTTTGTGACAGAACTTTCTTAAACATAATCACGCAAGAAAAACACTCAATATCCTAAACCAATGGCTCTAATACCACTTGTTAGAAATAAAGGTGACCACTAGTACTACCAAAACATAGGTATACTATTACAATAACCACTACCTCTACTAAAAGAATAAGCGCACAACAACAACCCAAAATATAAAAAAAAAAATTTAAAATAAATTACTAAGAAATGAAGTAAAAGAAGGTAAGGAAAGAACGCACCGGATTTACATGGAAAACCTCCATTGGGAAAAAAACCACGGGCGACAATCAGTAACTCTTCCGCTAGCAAATAATATTTAGAACTACAGTCCGGTTTTATAGGCTTACATAGAGAAAACACTCTATTTACAAAGCCAAAAACCTAAACCCACTAAATGGATTTGATTACCTGTGTAGGAGTGGGTTTAGGTTTTTGGCTTTGTA
>JAYJMB010011536.1:0-48357 GCA_036873735.1 Pouteria campechiana
GAAATTGATTGACATTGAATATTGATATGGGCTATAGATAAATGATTGGACTATTTGATGAAACATTGTGTATATGAAATGAGAAATTATAGGATATGCCTTATGCGGCATTTCGGTTTGTGTGGTGGTTATGGTGCTGGGATGACATGAAGATATAGATAGACTGGTTTGGATTTGGTTATTTAATTAGTTCTCAGATTGAGTTGGCTATTAGTTATTTGATCAAGGTTTGGATATTTGTCTATTTAATATTAGTTATTTGATTGAGGCTTGGAGGCATGACTAAGGTTCATGCTTGGATTTGGATGCCTCTTGGATTAGATTGATATGTATTTGAGATATGGATGCCTGCTAGAATATGATCATTGTATATTTAGGTTGGATGCCTGTCGGGTTGGCTACTTTGGATGTTTGGGATCTCGCCCTTCTTTGGGTTTTGTTTGTTTGATATCACCTTTCATGGTGAAGAGGCCTGATCAGCCTATTGTATGTAGACTCCTTTGCTTTTTTCATGAGTGTGGATGGAGAACTTGTGATATCTGGGTTGCAATGATGGCGGGATATCATGTAGTCATGGATCTCATAGCATTTGTAGTTAGATTGCAGGGATGGACTAGAATATATCGAGTTGTAAGGGAGTTGAGTCCAGTTGGTTTCAATGTGGTTGCCACTTGATTATGATTTAGACCACTTGGTTTGGATGTGGTTGCCACTTGATTGTGATTTAGAACACTTATTTTGGATGTGGTTGCCACTTGATTGTGGTTTAGACTACTTTGTTTGTGGCTGAGTCCACTTTGATGTAGCTCCCTGAGCATGGTACTGGTTGGTAGTAGGCAAATGAAAGTATGAGATGTAGAGTCAATTAGATATAGACTTTTAGTTAGAAATTTTTGATTATTATTTGTATTAGTTAATTGATAGATGGATGATGGAATATATGTAGATGGTAATATGGAATGAGATTGCATAGTACTTGTGATATGAATTATATTATCACAGTATAGGTATAATGGAAACATGTATTCTTCTATAACTATGGAAAATTTTATGTTAGATGATTGGAATGATTATTATGAGAAAAGATGAATTGGAAAAATGGCTTAGTGGGACGTATATTCTTCTTGACGTTTAGTATTATGATGATGTAAAATTGGATGAATAAGGTGTTTGGAGGTTACCTGGATTAACTTGTGATTATACTACAGTGTATTCCATAATTTGAAGAGATTAAGTAAAAAATATTAAACACTATAATGAAAATTGATTGGATGATTAGGAAATCAATGTAAGATAATTGAAATATTTGAGCATAATTGAATTGTAAATTGGTAGTACCCATTGTAAATGGCAAGTCTTGTATGGGTAAAATGAAGTTTAGTGGTAATGCTATTATTGAGGAGAATGTATGTATATCTTGAATTCTTTAGATAAAGCATTATGTACGTCAATTTTTCTACTAGTTAAGGATAGTTTGTAAATATTTAGGTTATATGATCAGAAAGTTATAGCTTGTGTGGTGTATCATATGGATATGAACCCAAAAGTTCTGATTTCATTATAAATTTGAGATAGTAACAAAAATTACTTGATATTGAAAGTTTCGAGGATGAAACTTATTGTAAAGAGGGAAATATGTAACACCTGTAGTGTTGAAAGTTGGGGAAAATTCTTCACATTTCAGTAAAGTGAAGAATTGAAGTGATAAACAGTGACTTGTAAAGAAATTTGTTATGGAAAACTGAATTGAACAAAGAAAATTGCTTCATTAGAAATTTTGAGTGAAATTGACCCAAGTAGTGATTCTGAGTTAAGTCATGTATATGACTTTAGCAAATAATAAAATATGCATATTGGGCATAATGTGACATGTATGAGGTTTTAAATTGAACTTTAGAGACAATCTTTGAATTTTGAATCATCGAGTTGAATGTTTCGGAAAAAGAACTAAAATGGTGAATTTGAGAAAAAGAAAATTTATAATCAATGTAAATGGCCTAAGATAGTTGTTATATGTATTGTAATATGTGTGGAACATTGGATTGAGTATTGAATGTAATTTGAAATGAAAATGGCATATGGAGTTACTTATGATAGAAAATTCAGTTAAAATGAATTGAATAGGTGATTTTTGGAAATTGACTACAAATAAAGTAGTAAATGGAATAAACAAGTCTCATTTCATGTATGTAATCTGTGAGAAGTGATTATTGGGAGATTTGAAGTGTTTTATGTAAAATGGGGACTATGATGATTTTTCATAAGTGCAAAAGCTGAATTTGGAAGAAGGGTTCATTGTGATTGAATTTGAACATAGATAATGGACTAATATGAAAAGTATTTAACACAAAAGTTGTAGTCATGGAATTATCTTTCCAATGCAACAAAAATAACTCAATTTGGATATGGTATGAGGATGTTATTGACAAAATATGAAAATATCTCTGAACAGGCAATAGATTAATGTCATGACACAAGAATTCAATGTCGCAACACAAGAATTCAACATCGCGACATTAGATTCAACATCTAATTAGATTGTTATTGAAGATAATTGCATGTTGGTTATATTATATGATAATCACATATGATAGAAAATGGAATTACTTGAAAATCCTCACTGAGATGTTATGATTTACATTGTGCCTATTAGCCATTTGATGAAATGTCTCAGTGAGGGATAAATTAAGTTTGATTATGACTCTAAAACCCTTATAAAAGTGATGGAATGATTAATCATTTGGAATAGACTTAGTTAATTGACATATTGTAAAAGTTAAATAGATGTTTAGCATATGGCTTTAGATTTTACATTAATGAGTATACATTTATACATTTGGGAAGTATATGGGTTTAGCAATAGATTGATCATTATACCTAATTCAGTAATTTGAAATTAATCAGTTGGAGCTATGTTTATAAATGAATGGGATTTTACTTTGTACAGAATGATCTGAGAAGGTTGAAAAGGAGTTAAGCTGGAATGGTGTATGACAATTCGTTCAAAGGTAAGTAGGCATTTATTTCTATTGAATGGATAAGAATAATGTATATCCCATTTGTTAGAAATCTGAGCATGTGTGTTTTCATTGGGGATAGTGGATATCCCATATTTGCTTAAGTTGATGTTGTTTAGTTGTTAGGGATATTAAGTATCCCTTGGATTGGAATATTTGATATTTTGGGTTAATATGGATGTTTAATGTGAGGGATGGATTAGATCCCTTTATTGTATAGTTAAATTAAAGATTAATTCGATATGAGCTTATTTGATTGGATGGAAATAACATGAATCTTTTGATTTAGAAATATTGATTATTTGATATGAAATGTGTTGATTGTGGATTAATTGTTGTTTAATACATTTGTCTACTTACTGAGTTGCCTGGACTCACACCTTCTTGTTTAAATTTTTAGTTGATAGGCCAGATGAAGATTCCTCAATGTGATTTGGGCTTGGTGAGCCAATATTGAAGATCATATTGTTATAATCGAATAATTTGTATTGAAAATTCATATGTCATTGTATATTTGTATTCAAAAATCTCAAGTGATGTATAATTATGTTAAATTGTCCCTAATGTATATTATATTTGGAGTGACATATCATAATAGTATAAAAATGTGCATATTATGTATGTTGGAATAAGTTAGGTTATTGCCATCATAGTGTGATACGAATTCTGGATTGTGTGAATGTGGGTATGTGTGTTTTAAAATTGTTTCATTGAATTATTTAAAATCAATGTATAGTATGATTGTAAAGGTTTGAATGGATGAAATTCAGAGGAGGCTTTGCCAGATTTTGGGCAGAGTACCCCACCCTAAAAGTGGAAAATTTAGGTGAAATCTTATAGTAAAATGATAAGTCGCGCCTCGGAAGGCGGGGCGTGAGTACCCCCCCCTCCCTAATCCTTGAGTTGTATTACTACTACACCCCCAAACTCATTTTCTTTTTGGTTCATGAAGATGTGATCGCCCCAACTTTATAATGAATTCTTATTCATGCTTCTCTTTTATCTAATGTTCATCTCAATCAATGATTACAATGAATTCTAGAATTCAAATTGAGCTATGTATACTTGGTCACTAAACTTGTTTCTAAGTAGTTAGTGAATTCAAAAAGAAATGAATATGTGATCAATTGTGTAAGGAATCTAAAGTAAATTAGACATATATAGTCAAAAACACAAATAACATTAACATCCTTCATTCTCACCCAAGCCATTTTTATAACATGTTTTTCATATCATTGGTCTCATGTATTAATTAATGCTCAAAACACATTTTTTTCAACATAACCACAACTTAACAATAACTAAACAAAGCACTAAACATAGAAATTAAAATAGAACACACATAACATAATAAATTAAACACACAAATAAAACCAACGACCAAAACAAACAAACAAAACATAGCTAAACCTCCCCCAAACTTAAAGCAATACATTATCCTCAATGTAAGAAAAGAAATTTAAATTATGAGGACTTCCCTGAATGAACTCAATCATCGCTGTCAATATCTTCTTCATCTTCAGTCTCCTCTTTAGTTTCATTTACAAATTCATCATCATCGTCCTCCTTAGCTTTGCCTTTGTGTTCTTATTCATCTGGTGGGTAGGAAGGAAAGACTAGAGGTGGAGGAAACTGAACTGGATTTCTAGATCTAGTGGGCATCTCTATGGCCAGCATAGAGTGGCATTGCATTAAATGATCATACTGCTGATCATCCCTAGTAGCCATCTGATCTATCTACCGAGTGAGGGAACCGGCTATCTGGAAAACTTTTTGGTACAAGTCAGAAATTACCATGGTATAATCCACAAATTGTGGTCTTTCTGTCAGCCTTGATGTACTGGGGCTTGGGCTATCTTTATGACGGGAGACACTTGGTGTGGCCAATCTCCAGATAATGTGCAGAGTAATAGGAGGCTTTGGATGTTGAATTTCCTCAAATGGACTAGTTAACATGCTTGCTTGTAAATAGAGATCATATATGAGAAAGGGGTGAACAAAGCCACCTGTAGGAGTAGACACTTATGCCATGCTCAAAATGGAAGCTTGAATGACTTTCTCAACATCATTAAAACATCTAGTTTGAATGGCATAGTTCAGTAGTGCTCAATTTCTAGAAACTTTGGAGATATGGTATGAAGGCATGAGCTTCGCTAAGATGAAGTAGTACCATACTTTTCCAGGATTGTCCAGCCTCGAACTAGGAAAACTCTGCACCACATCTCTTGATGCCTTCCATTGTGTGCCCCCTTCTGCAAGGACGTAGATTACTTCATCAAAATCAGGTCCTTGATCCCTCAATTAGGAGTAGTCATCTTTAGGTATGTAAAATCAGGTCCTTGATCCCTCAACTGGGAGTAGTCATCTTTAGGTATGTCTGACAGTTTATATCTCCGATTAATGGTGGCTTTATCAAATGGAACCCACTTGCCCTTAACAAGTGCCTTCAGATTCTATTGTTCTTAGGCATTAGCATAGAACTCCCATACAATTAGAATAAGAGCAGTGCTTGACCGCTTGGTAAATTCCTCCTAATGTCATGCACTAATAGCCTCATGTACACTTCGCATCAAGTTGAGAAGGCCCCTCTCTTGGATGCACTTTCTATTCATAATGGATTTTTGGTATTTGTCTACAGCTGTTGCACTTATAAATGTTGGCTTGATTGGATATCCTGGTTCTCCACTTCTTTGTATTTTGGATGGACCTATAAACATGATTTTCTATCCCTTGGTAGGCATGGAGAGATGTAATGAATGTAACACTATAGTCTAATGCAACACCACACAATCCAATTCAAGAACAATGCAATAACGATCCACCAATAGAAAATAATTGCCCCAAACCTCTAATTGCAAGCTTGGAAACCAGTGAATTAGTGGTCAGTTCGTGAAAACCACCAGTTGTTAATGAGTTGGTGGTTAGCTCATGAATACCACTGGTTGTTGTGAGGGGTTGTGTGGGCAGCCGGCGTAGCCAGGCATTGCTTTGTGATTAAGAGGTAGTTGTGTGGGCAGCCAGAGTGGCTGAGCATTGTTTAATGATTAGCTTGGAAGGCCTAATTGGTATAGATGGTATTATGGGAGGTTCCTTATAAGGATGCCTAGCCCTGAAAGGGACAGATTCATGATGTTGGTGAGGTTCCTAGTAAAGATACATTGGGCCTGGAGTGTGTGGCAGTGTATATCATGAGCATTGCAATCATGTAGCATTATGATTATTACTATACATTATTGTAGTGGTATTAACATTCATTGTTATATAGTATGTTATGAAACTTCGTGTTTTAGATTTATTGAGATTGTATTGAGGGATAATGTTTGGTATGATTGGATGATGCCTTGTAATAAGGTAGTATATAAACTTGATAGTAAACATGAGATGTTATGTATTGGTATGTGCTTATTTGTGTATTCTCATATTTTGGGACATTGTCAAGCCATGGATGTATATTGTTGGGATGAATAGAGTTTTGTAACTTCCATAGTAAAATTTATTATGTTGACCTGAATTTATTGGCATTCTGAGCATCTTGTCCTAGAAACTATGTTGATCATGATATATGATCAGACAAGCACAACTTGCGCGGTGTATTCTATGAAACAGATCAGTAAACCATGAAATAATTTAAAAGAATGGCATTGTAAACTTGAGTAAAATGCAATGGAAAAATATATGGCTTATAGATTAATACTTAAAGTTTTGAGGATAAAATTTTTTGTAAGGAGGGTGGTTTCTAACACTTGGTGGTGTTAAATTGTATATTATTACTATAAAGTTATGATCTTGAATTTTATACAGTGAGTAAAATTGAAAATTTAATTTGGAGTAGAAAAATTTATGAAATTTAGGATAAAATGGTGCATGCTGAATCTAATGTGTGCATGTGAGAATAATTTCATGATTAAATTTGCAATTTATTAAAACTAAATATTTAGTATTTTGGAGGATAGATTTATTAAGAATTTTTGATTTTAATGCAGGAGAAAACCCATAAGAAAGTTTAAAAATTTGATGACATGATGCATAAATTATGACAACAAATTTATATGTATATGTTTAAATAATTATATGATGTTAATTTTAATTATGCAAGTGAATTAGTATGTTTTTGTGGTCACAAATTGTGTAAAAAAATTATGTGAAAATGGGTGGAAAAGAATGAAAGTAAATAAAGGAAAGATTGATAAAAACCCAAAATTTTATAAGTGTATTTTAAGAAAATGCTAAATTTGGAAAATAGGTAATTTGTATTCAATTTTTGACATAGATATGGATGAATTAGAACTAGTGTTCAATATAAAAGTTGTATACCTTAAAATTATCTTTGTAAAAAATTAAGAATCGCATTATTTGAATATAAAATAAAAAGTGGTTAATTCACTAAAACTGCTCTAGATGCTTAAAAATATCAAAAATAACATGATGGGATACTTTAATTAAATTGTTTGAAATATTTGTGGGATGATTTAGTAAAGGTTGTCATCATGAAAGTTCTAAGTCATAAAATTATCTTTCAATGAACCAAGAATCACATGAAACGTGTATCATATGAAGAAGTTGCAGCTCAAAGACAATGCTGCAGGTGTGCTGAAAAAATTCTGTCACGAGAGTGCCAAAGTGGAGCACTTATGGTGCTCCATCATGCATGACTTAACCCCCTAAACACCCTATTTACGCCATTTCATGGCTGAGGATCCATGAGTACAAAAACCCACCACCTTTTGCTATGTTTTGATGAGATTTGAGTGGGAAAAATCAGGTTTTTCATAAAAAGGGTATGAGTTTATGGATTAAAACCCAAAATTTTGAGGGATTAAGCATGATTGGGTGATTTGGGAGCATATGGGATGTGGGCTTTGGTGGAATCATGGTGATTTGAAAGGGAAATTGATGGAGAATGATGGAAATGCATGGAAATTGAGGTATGTATGCTCTTATTGGTCGATGTATAGTAAATTTTGATTTTTGCACATGCTAGGGTTCCTTCCCAATTTCATGAAAACAGTGTGTTGGGCTATTTTAGGGATGATTAAATGTGAATTAAGGGGGAAATTAACCTATACATGTTTAGTAATGATTTAAACTTGATTTGGAGTGGGAAAAAAATTCAAATATATTTCAACCTTATGATGAACAGTAACTATGGTATGAAATTAAGGATTTTTGTATAATTTTCATGTTGGAATTCATAAAGGAATGACTTAGTGAGTTTATTATAATGTTATGTAGTAATTAAACTTGAGAAAAAAATTAGACTCTGTGATGTAAATGCACTATGAACATGATGAGTGAATAGTAATTGTGAGATTTAGTGTAAATGGTGATTAAGTGTGGTTTGATTGGACTATGAATATGTTTAATGTGATTCTATATCTAAAACGCTATGAATTCATTATATGTGTTGTAAACTAAAAATATGGGGAAAACCGTTGACATATGAATAGAAGTGCATGTAACATGATTTGGAAATGGGAAACATGGAATTTGTGTAACCTATAGCCATGGTCAATGACTTGTGCATATTAATTAGGGAATTTTGAATGTGAACATGATGAGTCCTATCTAAGTGAGTTGTAAGCATGATGAATAAGCAATTAGTGTGAATTTAGCATTAATAATATTATGAAAATGGTGCTATGAAATTGAGAATGAAATACTTCAACTTATACCATTAAGATGATTTGCTAAAAAGATATGCTTACAAGATAAGGGTGACTTGAATTAATCAGAGGTACATGTAATAAGTAATTGGTTTATGATTTGTAATTAAACATATATAAATGGTAAATCATGATATTAAGAGGTAGGACTTGAATGATTATTAAAGGATTATGTTGAAAATGGATGAAATGCAATCAAGCACTTGAGACATGTATAGATCTATTGATGAATTGCTTGTAAAACTTAGAAATCATGTCTCATTATGTTTACGAGGATTTAGCATATAGATATGCATGTAATTTATACATTTGTGATGTATGTGATATACCATATATATAACATGTGTAGGGTTGATGAGCATTGATGAGAAACTGTGGGATTTGGACATGAAGATGGATGATTATTCTGAGGCAAGTAGGCTCCCTCGTTTGTTTGTGTTTAAATATATGGT
Organism: Pouteria campechiana; assembly: GCA_036873735.1. Lineage (NCBI taxonomy): Eukaryota > Viridiplantae > Streptophyta > Magnoliopsida > Ericales > Sapotaceae > Pouteria > Pouteria campechiana. The sequence continues at coordinate 9,133 of JAYJMB010011536.1, forward strand.
TTGATGGGATCATGAATATCCCAAAACTTTGGGCACTATATTTTCATGGATGTTTAGATTTTGATATGAATGCATGAATATTTGGGATAACAAATATCCCTTGAGCTTTCATCAAATAGCATGCATTTTTGTTTAATTCTATGTTGGTGTGAAATGATGGGCATCAAGGACCTCCCCTATTATCATATGATTTAATGTTTTTATGTTTTATGACTGTGTGAATTGTTAAGGATCAAAAGTATCCCATGCCTTTAAATTGGTTGATGTTTACCTGTATATGATTTTGTATAGTTATGGGGATAGTGAATACCCTAGATATTTAATGTTGATTTCATTATGAGTTGATGTGATGAAATTTGTGCATGTTATGCTATGGTTGTGACTATGATAGTCAATTTATGAATTTAAGTTACAAATTATTGGATTACTAACTTGCCTTCTTACTGCGTTGCCCAGACTCATGCCTTCTTATTTTATTTTTTTAGCTGACAAGACAGGTAAAGAATCCCAACTGTGGATTGGTACTGATAATTCATATTTGAATACATTTTGATTATGAAATTGTAAACTGGGTTTGAAATCCCTTCATGTTATACTTTTATAAATTAAAAGTTTAATTAAATTTTTGTAATAAGATTAGAATGATGTATATTGTATAGCATGGGCATGCTATAGTGATATAATTGTTATTGTAGTTGTGTGATTGTTATCATGATCGGTTCCAGTTATGGGACAAAGCTATGAGTATGGGTGTGACTAGTGAGTTATGTTAATGCCCGTGATTATTAAAATTATAGTAACATGTACATAGGCTTAAATCTTAATATTTCTGAGAAGATTTTGCCAGATTTTTGTAGGATAATTCCCTTAAAATTTGGCTAATAAAAAAAATTATGTATGTATTCCAGGTATAGATCCTAATAATTTAGGGTAGACTCTGCCAGATTTTCAACAGAAATTGCATAAAAATGGAGAATTGATAGGAAAACATTAGTGTCCCGCATTGGCCTTGGTAGTGCATGGTGAAAATGCATAGGGTGGGTGTGCGAGGAATTACTCTAGACCACCTGGACTTTAGTTTTCCATGGAACATCTTGAGCTGAGAGTTGAAGAGTAGAACTTGTTGTCCTGGTTGAAATTCCCTCTATAAGATGAGCTTATCATGCCATCATTTTGTTTGGTCATTGTAAATACTAGTGCTTTCATAGGCTTCATGACAGAACTCCTCCAACTCATTTAGCTAGAGCATCCATTTCTTTGCAACCTATAAATTCAAATTCAATTTCCTCACTTCCCAATAAGCCTTATGCTCTAGTTCAACAGGTAGATGACAAGCTTTCCCAAACACCAACCAATATGGCGACATGCCAATTGGTATCTTGAATACTGTTTTGTAAGCCCAAAGTACATCATCTAGTCTTATAGAACAATCCTTCTAATCCAGGCCAATTGTCTTTTTCAGAATTTGCTTTATCTCTCTTTTTGACACTTCTGCTTGTTCATTGGCTTGTGGATGATCAGCAAGTGCCACTTTATGTCTCACACCATATTTGGAATGGAGGTTATTGAATAGTTTATTGTAGAAATGTGACCCCTCATCACTAATGATTGCTTGTGGCATCCCGAATTTGGTGAAAATGTTCCTTCGTAAGAACTTCAACACCATCTTTGCATCATTGGTTGCTATGGCTACCATTTCCACCCACTTGGAAACATATTCAACTATAAGTAGAATGTATGAGTAGCCAATCCCATAAAGTAAATTCCCCATACATAAAAAATTCCACTTCAAGGACATTTGTCAGTGGTAGTTCATGCCTTCTTGAAATTGTGCCCATTCATTGGCAGCGATCACAAGTTCTTATGAACTTGTAGCTATCTTTGAAGAATGTAAGGTAGTAAAAGCCTAACTGGAGGACCTTTGCAGCTATTTTAGTGGCACCATGAAGACCTCCATATGGAGATGAGTGACAATGTTGTAAGATATTCTGCATTTCTTCATCTGGAATGCGTCTTTGAATGATTCGGTCAACATATCTCTTGACCAGCAAAGGCTCATCCCATAGATAGGCCTTGACATTGTGTAGGAACTTCTTCTTTTGATACCATGAAAGGTCAGGAGGCAAAGTTCCACATGCAATATAGTTGACAAAGTCTGCAAACCACTAACATTTTCCTATTAACACAGAGAGCTGCTCATCCGGGAACTTCTCAAGAATAGACTGTTCATTTCCTTGGTGTTCTAGCCTGAATAGATGGTTGGCCACCACATTCTCACTTTCTTTCTTATCTTGAATTTCCAGATAAAATTCTTGCAATAATGAGATCCAACGAATCAACTGTGGCTTGGCATTTTTCTTTGCAAATAGGTATCAGAGAGCTTCATGATTACTGTATATGATGACTTTAGAACCAATGATATATGACTGAAATTTCTCCTATGTAAACACCACAACTAGCAATTCCCTCTCTATTGTGGGGTAATTCTTCTATGCATTGTCTAATATATGACTTGTTTAGTAAATTGCTCTGAAGATGCTATCATGTTTTTGTCCAAGAATTGCTCCCACTGCCACATCACTTCCATCATACATGACTTCAAATTACGAGTTCCAATTAGGCATCATCAAGATTGGTGTAGAAATTAGCCTTTTCTTTAATGTATTGAATGCCTGCAAGCAAAATTCATCAAAATTAAAAGGATTGTCTTTTTTAAGAAGATTACACAAAGATTTGGAAATCTTAAAAAATCTTTAATGAATCTCCTATAGAATCCTGCATGGCTTAGGAAACTACAAACTCCCTTTGTATTAGTTAGAGGTGGGAGTTGTTCAATTACTTTAATATTTGCTTTATCCACCTACAATCCAGATGATGATACTCTATGCCCCAGCATAATTCCTTCCCTTACCATGAAATGACACTTCTCCCAATTGAGAACAAAGCTAGTCTCTTCACATCTCTACACAAGAGACAAGTTATGCAAACATTGATCGAAGGTAGAAAAAAAATTGAAAAATCATCCATGAATACTTCCATAATATTTTCCACCATATCATGAAAATTATTATCATGCATTATTGAAAAGTTGCAAGAGCATTACATAAATCAAAAGGCATTCTCCTGTATGCAAAGGTACCATACAGGCAAGTAAAGGTTGTTTTCTCTTGGTCCTCTAATCCAATCACAATCTGATTGTAACTCGAGTATCCATCGAAAAAGCAATAATAATCATGGCCTACTAAACAGTCCAACATTTGATCAATAAATGATGATGGAAAATGATCCTTTCGAGTAGCATTATTCAGCTTCCTATAATCAATGCACACTCGACATCCTGTCATTATTCTAGTGGGTATCAATTCATTATTTTCATTCTTAATCACTATCATCTCAACTTCTTTAGCACACATTGAACTGGACTCACCCATCCACTATCAGAGATGACATAGAGAATACCTGCTTTGAGCAATTTCAAAACTTCAACATGTACTGCTACAATTTCAAAACTTATGATTTTTCATGTTTCATATTTAGGGCCTTTATGCATTAATATAGCATCATATTTTGTGACTAATTGAAAATATTTGAGTAAGAACCATGCCAGTTCCTAGTCATGTCAAATCTAATTAATGCAAAATGGTATATGCAAAATTTGGGTTAGACTCTATCACATTACTTATGCTTCTTGTAATTATATGAATAACCTTAAATTTCTTTGTGAATGTTCGTTTATTGAATTTGAAAATCTTGATACGAAGTTTAGTGCTAGAAAGAAAGAACTTGAATCTTTATATGATTAAGAACTAAGAATTAGGAAAGTGAAGCCTTGAGAAACAAGAATTTGGTAAATAGCTTGGTTAAGATTAAGAATGGCAGAAATAAAAATGAGCTAAGCATATTAATAGACCTATACATCATTTGAATATTATGACACCCTGGAATTTTGGTGTAAGGAATTTTTTAATTATTATTCATAAGATTAATTGAGGTGAGCAAGGAAATTTTTCTAAATTAGATCATTGTCTATATGTGAATGGCATATGAAGTTAATTTGTGTATTGAGCACCAAAGTATGTTGAAAAGAAGTTGTACATGAAAGACATCATTTATATCCAAACTTTGGAATATAAATTGAATGATTTAGAAAATGTGTTCAATATAAACGTTGTATCCCTCAAAATTATCTTTCCAACGGATTAAGAATTACATGATTTGGAAATTGTATGAGGAAGTTATGCCCAATGCACTAAAACTGCTCTTGGTAGATAATTAAGGACGCAAATGATGTGATTAACTTGATAAATTTTGAAATTTTGTGTATTATTTATGGAAAATAATTTTGAAAATTTGTATGGAATACTCATTGAGATAAAGGCATGTAAATAATATGGAAATTACAAATGATTTATTAAATTTTATGTGACACCCCGAAGTTTTGAGGTAAGAAATTTTCCACTAAACATTTATTTTTGGGGTAATTATGCACATGAATTTATTTAAATTTGTGGAAGAATTTAATTATGCTATGTGAGGTATTTAAAAGATGAGTTTTGATTTACATGGTGCATGATATAATCCATATTCCAAAAGGGGTACATTATGTGCATAAATGGATTTAAATATGCAAAGAGATTTAATTATGAAAATTGGGTCATTTATATACATGAGTAAATTGGAATTTGGGTTGTGATTATTCATGTACATTATTATATTTGATAGGGAGGAATTAAATATTTTTAATCGGAAGAAATCATGGGTAATAGGGATTGCATGTATAAGTAAGGGCATGTGCACCACTGGAGCACTAAAATGGAAGCACTTATGATGCTCCACCACCCTCACTAAAACCCCATCATTCACCTCTGGTAGCCCATTCTCATGACCTCTTGCAACCCCCATCTCACATCCCTTTTTCCTTCGATTTTGGCTATAAAAAATTTCATTTTCATGTGCTATTCTCATCTATGTATTGAATCTACAAAGGCTCTTCCCTTTTTGATGTGCAAGAGGAAGGAGAAGGAGTTATTTCTCTTGGTTGGCTACTGCACATGGAGAAAATTGGAGAATTAAGTTGGAACTTCATCTTTTATGGAGGAAAGCAACATATGAACAGATTTTGGTAAGTGGTTTCACAACTAATACTTACAATTTTGTTTTAGGGGTGAACATTGTAAAAATGTGGGTTGTTAATGGGGAAAATGCTTGAATTTATTTTGAATTTCAAGGTGGACATGAAATACACATTTAATATGAAGACTAGAGGCTGATTGGGCATTGACATTTCACCCCTATTGCTGTCCACTTCGTGGATAGCAAGATGGGTGGGCATGGAGTAGGATTTGTGCATGATGGTAGAGATGGGTAGTGTTTTAGAAAAATTGATAATTAATTAGTTGGTTTATGATGATAGTTTGGTGTTAAATTCATTAATTATTGACTATATGCAATTGGAGGATGATAAACCATGATAGATGTTGCTGAAATTTTGAAGTAATGCAATGCATATGACCTATTCGATGAAATGCATAAATGAATAAAATGAGCAGCGATATTAGTGATATTCATGTTTAATTGAAATGTTTGAGATGTTAATTTGATGTTAGGATCATTAGTCATTGTGTCTATATTGTTGAGAATCCATGAAACAAAGTGCATATTCTTAAAAATTTAAAGATTTATGCATGCATATCACATGTTTGATGAAACACCTATGTGAAAAGTGAAATATGATTAAATAATTTTGATGCCACCCTAATTAAACATTAAACAGATCCTAATACTAGCTATTCTATTTACTAAATAAATGTAACACCCTGCACCCCACCCTATGCATTTTTACCACTTTACCTAGAGGCCGAGGCCGATGCCACCATCTTATATTCCAGAGAAGAATCTTACTAAACATCCAACAGAGTCTTCCTTGAAATATAAGGCATTTAAACTTCATATACATTTGTGAAATCAAATAAAATGTACATTTCCATAATTAAATGATAAAAAATATATCTAAAACAATCACACACCCATACTCACAACTCCGCCCAAGATCGGAACCATTTCATGATGGCAATATTCCACCCTGGAGTAACATGAATCCATTCACAACATCATGTTAAATGACTATGACATACCACACAACATTATACTATACATTATACCTCACATAAAATTCTTTAATTATAATCATATGATAATAATTTAATCAAATACAATGATATCTACATCAAGGGATTCTAATCCTAATTTATCATACCATGAAATATCTTTAATTCTTTACTCGCTAGTCCCAATACTCAGTTAGGATTCTTTACCTGTCCTATCAACTAAAAATTTAACATAAGAAGGTGCGAGTCCAGGCAACTCAGTAAGTAGGCGAAAATAAAAAACAATAATGAATCATAATTAATCAAAACACATGTTCTAAGTCAAAACATGAATCAGATCTATCACGACATGAATATAGATCCAAGAGGCTTAATTCCTCCTCAATTCACTACAATACTCTATGCCCTTCAAGCGTATACAATCATACCAAATACATGCCCTCCAGGCACCTTATATTAACTCACAATTCAGCCACTCTAGATCATCATAGAGAAAACTAGGTGCCATGCAGACATCATACACACCAAGACCATGCTACACAAGTATAACATCACAACTATGCCATTCAGGCATGACATACAATCTCCTTTATCTTGGAATGCTTCTCATTCCATTACTACATACATGCACATACCTAAAATTCAATCATTGAATTCTAAACATGCAAACTCATGGGATAATCTTTATCCCCATCATTCACAATTCATACAAACCTCACTTTTAAATACAATAAGGGAATATACACTATTCCCTATCTATCTCACTATTCATACAATCACCATAGCACACTCAACTTGGGATACTTACTATCACTATAAATCCAACATGCATAACCTTATGTATATCATGTTCACAATCATATACACATTGAAACAATCATACATGGGATACTCAATGTTCCCAAACATTTACATACTATCCAACATTGGGATATTCTCAATCCCCATTATTTAGACATCTATACCAAAGAATAATGCAATGACATGGGATACTTTCTATACCAAATACTCACATGTCTATATCATAGACAATTCAACTACGGGATTGATAAGTGAATATTATTCACTTACATATTGCATTTTCTATATTTTTTTAGTATATTTATGAGTTATTTTCTATTAATTTGATAAATTTATGATTGTTATGTGTTTGCAGGCAAAGGAGAACAAGGGAGCTGTGTCATGACACTAAGCAATGAAGAACATGCACTGAAGTGGCAGCAGACTCAATGTCGTAACATAGACAAGCTATGTTGTGACACTAAATTAGCAACAGACTTAATGTCACAACACAGACAAGCTATGTCTTGACATAAGACTACATTGTAATTTTTAATGTCGCGACACTGAAACTCTATGTTGCAACATTGGCTTGGAAGGCAATATCCGGATTTTTTGAAAAATGTTGAAAATGTTGCAAAAATATAGTTTTTAATTGGGAAACTATAAAAAGCAAGAGGGGGTCACCCTACAAGGAGGCTGGGACATTTTTGCAAGGGTTAGCAGCGAAGAAGTGTGAAGAGAGACAGCTACATGTGATTTAGGGAGGAGATCTCTCTTACATTGAAGGAAAGCTGTCCAAGGAGCAAGAAGAACCAGAGCATTACTTGGAGAAGAGTGTCTGTTGATCTCTTATTGTTCTTTATCATTCATTTTTGTTGTTTGATCATGTTTAAGACAATGTTCATTGTTTTCATTGATTATATCATGAGCTAAACACATTAATCTAGGGTAATGATGTAGTTGGATAATGAGTATTTTGTTTCATTTTGTTTAATGCATTTCTTCGGTTGTTCCTTATTTATGTTGAGTGTTTAATCCAATTTTAATGCTTATGAAAGAATCCTAGCCCTTTTTACATGATTTGTGATTCAAATTAGGGCTGAGAAGTGATAATCGAATTAAACCATGATTAAGCACCATACGATTGTCATGATGATAGAAATATCCATGAAGCTTATGCAACGTTATGAGTTCTTGATCTTAATGCATCTTAATTAGTTGGGATTTTTACAAAGATGTAGGAAATTATCCAATTGAGATAGGTTGCTAAGACTTGAGAAAGAATAACAATTAATCAAGAGAAACTCATTGTCAACGTAAGAACAAACATTGAGTGTTAAATTAATGAAACTAAATATGATTTATTCGGTGAAATTGGACACCCCTAGATGTTGTAAATCATTGTTGTTGTTATCATCTCCAGAATCCACATCATTACAAAAGCCATTAATTTAGATCTTTTTTATTTATATCCTTCCATTCACTTATAAGAATTCAATCCTCCAAACAAAATCAAAAGTTTGAGTAAATTGATATATGGTGAACTTAGTATATATGGGAACGATATCTCACTCCCTTTTTATTACTTGTTCGCAGCATGTGCACTTGTGTATAAGAAAAATCCACAATAGGGATATTCCAAATCCCCAACATTCATGCATTCATTATATCAAACATATCTTTGCCATTCAAAGAATATTCTCTATCCTCTACATTCAGTAATCGTAAAGCAGATAATTTTAATCTTAAACAACTTGGGATATCCACAATCCTTCATCCAAAATACACATGCTCGGAAACAATCATGGGATATCGACTATCCCTATCCATTCATTCAAATTAGCCCTACTTACCTTAGGCCTTTAGCTCCAATGATAATCCTAAAGCTCTCTGCCTTTTCATCCTTCTTAGATCATCCTGTATAAATCCACAATGCCATTCATAACCATGTATACCATACACCATATCATATTAATACTTCTTTCATAGCCAATCTCAGGCTATACTCATCAAACATATGATAAACACTATTTAAACTTAGGATTTCTCTACCATTATCACCTAAAACCATCCTACTTACCATATTTACCTGGCATCTTACATGATTAACATTTAAACTACTTGTAAACAACATAATTAAGCTTTAAATCTACTAAATTCATGGCTTACATAGCCCATTCACAAGGATCCTCTTTAAATCCTAACTAGGGCATAGCCCAAAATTCATTTCCACTAATCCAAATTGACCCAAACATGCCTTAAAATATCATAATCACACATTTAACCATTTATACCATGATAATTTCAACAAAAATCAGAAAATGCCCAATTTCCACTATTAACGAAAACCTTAGCTTAGCAATTTTAGTAATGTCTCATGCCAAATCATCATAATCATTCATTAACTCATTTCCAAATGAATTTATAAGCATATACATCGATTTCACCCTAAAAATCTGCCATTTTCAAATCCTAAAAATTGGAAATCTAAGATTCAATCAGGAAATTGAGCTTACCTCCACTTTTAAGTGTAGCTATCCTTCCCAAATGAAGGACCAAGCTCCCAACTCTATATAACTTCTTCTATTTGATGGAAATCTAATGTTTCTTCCATTTTCTTTCATTTTCCACAATTTGAATGGGCAAAAATTCAGTTTAAATGAAAGATAACAAGTTTATCTAGCTAGGCAAGATTTCCTAGCTAAAGTAGCTAAAAATAATGTATAATGGGGCTAGGCCAAAAAGGGAAAAAGAATGGAATGAACTAGAGAAATAAAGTGATGGAATTTTATCAAAAAATCTGCCTATCCCTCACTTAAAGCTGACCCATGCCGCAGCTTCAAATTCCATGTCGTATCATGGAAAATTCTACCACGCCCTACTGCCTCACTTCGATCCGATGCTGTGGCATCCTTTTCCATGCCGCGATGTCAATTTTTTTGCCCCATTTCCACCCTATTTTTCTTTCTTTTGTCTGTGTATTTTCCTTTTCCTATTTATTTTCCATTATTTCCCCACATTATAATGGTATATTCAAAAATACCTTATAATTATCCAAAATTCATACCCTAGGTGTTACAAACCACCTTCACAAAAAGTTTCATCCTTGAAACTTTAAATCTCGGTCCATAATTCAAATATTTTTCCAATCATTTTCTTCAAGTTCATAGTTCAACTAATCAGTAAATACATGATACGCCACACAAAATGTGCCTTACCCAAATTTCAAATATACTCAAGTTAACATAAAATCATGAAGGATAGAAGTTTTACTTATAATTAACTCAAGGCAAGGGGTATCTTTCTGATCATATATCTTATCATTCAATAATATTAACACAATTTCTCCTCCAAGGCATTTAACATGCCAATATAATCAATTAATATAAACTTTTATACTTTACTCAATATAGTCATAAACTTCACTTATGATAGCTAATTGGCTTTACTCACTATGGATATATATAAACATTTGCCAAAATATGGGAATAGAAAATAACCATACCAATACTTAACATCTCATGTTTACTATCAAGTTTACATACTATCTTATTACTAGGCATTGTTTAATCGCACCTAACATTATCATTCAATACAATCTCAATAAATTTGAAACACAATAGTTTCATAACATACTATATAACAATGTATGTTGATGCCACTACAACAATGTATGACAATAATCATAATGCCATATGAATGCAATGCTCATGACACATACTACCACACACTTCAGGCCTAGTGCATCCTTACCAGGAACCTCACTGGCATCACAAATTTGTCTCTTCTGGGGCTGGGCTAACCACTAACTCACTGAAATATGGGTGGTTTTCACAAGTTTACCACCAACTCACTGAACTACTAGTGGTTTTTACTAGCTTACCACCAACTCACTAGTCATACAATATAGTCATATATCATTTCCATCCACACATAACATTTCAAATATGTCATAATTCATAACAATGTATCATTCATAATAATTCAAGCTCATAGCCAAATACAATGTCAAACATATGAGGTAATACATAATTTCATCAATCTCATTAATAGTCAACACAACTCAAATAAATCATGACAAAATCCATTATCCATCAACACAATCATGGTAAACATGCCTATTTATTTAATCAACATATCAATTACATTAATGTCATCTGGGCATTACAATCATAACAATGTCATCTTACCATTTTCAATCACCATCATATATAATCATACTCAATGTCATCCCAACATTACAATAATCAGATCAATGCCACCACAGTATTACAATAAATCATATCATTCACAACATAGAATTGCTCAGGTACACATAACAATTCATTTAAATATATAAGCAATTATTAATAACATTTAGTTAGAGTATGCTTCCATACTCAAAATGCAAGTATTAATTACATATGCTAGCAATACATATCTACACCTCATGGGTGTCCATTCTCAATTCATCCATGCTATCATGGTGTCTATGCCACCAAGGCATTCAAATCTTTTCAAACTTATCCGTATCTTACGAATATCATGTATCATATTCATATCATTCACAATACTTAAAATTCATAATATGCAACTGATTACACAATTTATTCCTTTCTGAATAACTCAACAAAATGTACATACAAGTCAAGCTAGTCACCTAGATATACATCTAAGATTGAGGCCACAACACATCACATAATCAAGGCACAAATGCCAACTCATGAAACTTCACAGTTTCATCATTTTCACTTTGACATTCACAAAAATTATAACAATAGGCCAATAAGCATCCTATGGACACCGCTACACTTCCCTGTGCGATTTTGCACACAGTAAATAATTACTGTTTTGTGCTATCACAACACTATCAAATTTATTTTATATGGATATCATATTTATGCCACCTAGGCATAATCATAACATATAACATCATCATCACACCCCATTCATATCATATCTATAGCACCATTCATATGCCTTCTATTCATTCCTCATGCTTTCCTATTTATCCTCAAGCTGAACTTTTCTCATGAATCCATGAACTAGTATTTGCATGTCACTTCCTAATTCTTTCTCATAATGAACTAGTATTGGCATGGATGACGAGTAGGACTTATCATACAGATAAGTCACAAGCTCTGATACAATCTGTAATGCCCTACACCCCCACCCTATGCATTTTTACCATGCTACCTAGAGGCCAACACAGGATGCCATCATCTTATATTCAAGAAAAGAATCTTACCAAATATCCAGCAGAGTCTCTCCTAAAATATAAGGCATTTAAACTTGATATACATCTATGAAATCAAATAAAATGTACATTTTCATAATTAAATGATAACAACTATATTTAAAATAATAACACACCCATACTCATAGCTCTGCCCAAGATCAGAACCATTTCATGATGGTAATATTCCACTCTGGAGTAACATGAATCCATTAACAACATCATATTAAATGACTATGACATGCCACATAACATTATACTATACATTATACCTCATATAAAATTCTTTAATTATAATCATATGACAATAATTTAATCAAATAAAATGATATCTACATCAAGGAATTCTAATCCCAATTTATCATACCATGAAATATCTTCAATTCTTTACTCGCCAGTCCCAATCCTTAATTAGGATTCTTTACCTGACCTATCAACTAAAAATTTAACATAAAAAGGTGCGAGTCTAGGCAACTCAGTAAGTAGGCAGAAATAGAAAACAATAATGAATCATAATAAATCAAAATACATGTTCTAACTCAGAACATGAATTAGATCTACCACAACATGAATATAGATCTAAGAGGCTTAATTCCTCCCTAATTCAATACAATACAAGCATATACAATCATACCAAATATGTGCCTTCTAGGCACCTTATATTAAATCATAATTCAGCCTCTCTGGCCCATCATAGAGAAAACTAGGTGCCATGCAGACATCATACACACCAAGACTATGCTACACAAGTATAACATCACAACCATGCCATTCAGTCATGACATACAATCTCACTTATCTTGGAATGCTTCTCATTCCATTACTACATACATGCACATATCTAACATTCAATCATTGAATTCTAAACATGCAGACTCATGGGATAATCTTTATCCCTATCATTCACAATTCATACAAACCTCACTTTTAAATACAATTAGGGAATATACCTCATTCCCTATCTATCTCACTATTCATACAATCACCATTGCACACTCAACTTGGGATACTTACTATCCTTATAAATCCAACATGCATAACCTTATGCATATCGCGTTGACAACCATATACACATTGAAACAATCATACATGGGATACTCAATGTTCCCAAACATTCACATACTATCCAACATCGGGATATTCTCAATCCCCATTATTTAGACATTTATACCAAAGAATGATGCAATAACATGGGATACTTTTTATTCCAAACACTCACATGTCTATATCATAGACAATTCAACTACGGGACATTCCAAATCCCTAACATTCATGCATTCATTATATCTGGCAAACATATCTTTGCCATTCAAGGAATATTCCCTATTCTCTACATTTACTTATCGTAAAGAAGATGATTTCAATCTTAAACAACTAGGGATATCCATAATCCCTCATCCAAAACACACATGCTTAGAAACAATCATGGGATATCCACTATCCCCATCCATTCATTCAAATCAATAGGGGCTGCTTACTTACCTTAGGCCTTTAGTTCCAATCACAATCCTAAAGCTCTCTACCTTTTCATCATTCTCAGATCATCCTGTACAAATCTACAATGCCATTCATAACCATTTATACCATACATCACATCATATTAATATTTATTTCATGCTAATCTCAGGCTATACTTATCAAACATATGATAGACACTATTTAAACTTAGTGTTTTTCTACAATTATCACCCAAAATTCTCCTGGTTGTCATATTTATCTGGCATCTTACATGATTAACATTCAAACTACTTATAAATAACTAAATTAAGCTTTATATCTACTAAATTCATTGCTTACTAGCCTATTCATAAGGATCCTTTTTAAACCCTAACTAGGGCATAACCCAAAATTCATTTTCACTAATTCAAATTGACCCTAACATGCCATGAAATTTCATAATCATGCATTCAACCATTGATGCCATGATAATTTGAACAAAATTAGAAAATGCATAGTTTTCACTATTCACAGAAACCATAGCTTAGCAATTTTAGTAATTTCTCATGTCAAATCATCATAATCATTGCATTAACTCATTTTACCATGAATTTATATGCACATACATCAATTTCATCCTAAAAATCCCCATTTCCCAAAACCCTAAAAATTGAAAATCTGAGATTCGGTCGAGAAATCGAGCTTACCTCTGCTTTCAAGCATAGTCGTCCTCCCCTAACAAAGGACTAAGCTCCTAACTCCATTTGGCTTCTTCCATTTGGTGGAAATTTGACATTTCTTCTATTTTCTTCCATTTTCCACAATTCAAATGGGTGAAAATTTGGTTTAAATGAAAGATCACAAGTTTATCTAGCTAGGTAAGATGATTTCCTAGCTAAAATAGCTAGAACTCATGTATAATGGGGCTAGGGCAAAAAGAGGGAAAGATTGGAACGAACTAGAGAAGAAAAGGGATAGATTCCATCAAAAAATCAGGCTATCTAGCACTTTAAACCAACCCATGCTACAGTGTGGAAAATTTTGCCATGCCCTGCTGCCTCACTTCGATTTGATGCTGCAGCATTCTTTTCTAGGCCTTTTTGCCCCATTTCCACCCTATGTTTCTTTCTTTTTTCTATGTATTTTCCTTTACCTGTTTATTCCCCATTATTTTCCCACATTATAATGGTATAAAATACCTTATAATTAACCAAAATTAACACCCTAGGTATTACAATGAATGCTTGTAGGATGGTTAGAATAATGGGTTGCAATAGGAATGCTTTGGAGTAGAAATTCATACTAGAAATCACCTTAAAAGAGTCATAAATTGAACAACTTTATAAATAGATTTTTGCATGTTAATATGATGTTTATTTATCTTGAGTTAGTGTAGGAAAGAGGAGAGGAAGTAACAAGTTTGTGCCTTTAAAATTTTGTTAGTTCCATGTGAAAACGATGCATTAAGAGCCTCCCATTGGTTGCTTGAAAAGTGGACTATAAAATTGATATTTTGTAACCATTACAAAATATATTAATCTTGATTCAAGTAGAAAGTGATTTGGGTGAAAACTTCCAAAATGGAATCATAGAAACTTGTAACTTGAAAAGGGTGATGAATCCCACTAGAACAAGTGTAAGAAGTGTGTAATTGAATAATAAAATGAGAATATACCATAATGAAATGGTTGGGTGAATTTTCTCTAGTAGTGTAATTTATGGAAATAAGTTGGATGTCCATTTGACATATGCAAATTTAATTATGATATGTGTAATACCACTGGAGCGTTGATGAGAAACCAAGTTATGGAATTGGAGAAGTTGTGAAATGGTTCACATTAAGGTAAGTAGGCTATTTTTTGATTGAATGTATTGCTAGATGGGGATAGTAATTATCCCATATTTTGTATATGGGCATGTATGAATGGATGAGGATAGTGGATATGCCATAATGTTTCATTTGATAAATGCATATATGTGGGGAATATTGGGTATAGTGAGTATCCCATAATTATTTATTGAATGATATTCATTAGACTATGCAATTGTGTGAATTTGATGAGATAAAGATCATCCCATAATGGCGTTGATCAGCATTTTGTTGTACAAATCTCAACCAAATAACCAAATGTCCCATGTTAATCTAATAGTCAAATTTCCAAACGTACCAAATAACTAAATGACCCAAACCTTTTTCAAATAGCCAAAAATTTAGGCATATATTGTAATACCACCACACTAGTCTAAATACCTCATGGGTCATATCTTACAATTTCACATTACACATATACAATGTTTCATATACTTTAGTCAAAATGATGCAATCAGTTAATCCATAAACATAGCAAGATACAATGTCAATCAGTTCCCAAAATAAGTATCCAACTCAATTAGATAACAGGTGTATTCCAATCACTATCCAAAATCTAAGCATGCATTCCAATCCAAGCATGCCTCAAATTTGTAATCAAATTACTGAACTCAAACTCATATAAAATTACATCAATAAACCAAAGTATGAGCTTCAACCAATGCATCCATCAATCAACGTAGACTCATAACGATATTCAATATAAATTAACATAGAGAACTCTACCGATTCATTATTCTCAATAATGAGTTATCCAATCCAAAAGTTCATAAGTTATTCAAGAGAGCATAAACATACCATCCTTCATATTGATCAATCATAATCAAAAACTTAGCTAGGCATTCTAAAAGTTCCTGACATACATTTCAAGATAGAAATTATTCAATTAAACACATATAATAATCCAGATACATATCTAACACAACATGATATGTCGAATCAAATTAGTCCAACAAAGGTTCACACAACCATGCTTTAATCTAAGGAATTCCATGCTTCATCACAAACTAATCAAACAAATAAATTTGGTTTCAATTTCTAACAGTCATTCATACATTTCATAGTGTCATCATTTTAGATTCACATACACTATAAAGCAATAAGAATTCAAACATTCAAACAAGATGCATATAAGTATCACCACGCTTCACTATGCTCCTATAATAATAACAATTACATATCATTGACTATATACATAATCAAATCATCTTTTTACTGTCATAGCATTATCATAATCATTTCATATCAACATCATCTGTATCATATCATAACCATTCAGATAAATAGAATTTATACCAAATAGTATTTATACCAATTTTTAAGTGCCTCTTTTCCCTCACTCATGCCTTCAACATACGACTAACATTTCCCTTGAATTCTAATGTTCTTTCATATCCTTATAAGTTCATAAACTTGTACTGGCATGTCATTTTCTAAAATATCTAGCAACTATTGCCATTATGATTCTAGGCTCATCACTCATATTGAACTTATCACATAGATAAGTCACTAGGCTCTGATACCATCTGTAATGCCCCACACTCATACCCTATGTGTTTTGGCCATTTGGTAGATTGTTCTCTATTAGGGCCTTTGTGAGACACTACCATTCCTTTCTTCTCAAGAAGTTCTCTTTTTTTGCCAAAAATTTGATAGAGTCTGTGCTGAATTATCAAGATCCAAAACCTAATATACATTAATCAAATAAATTTCTAATATCCATACTCATAATTTCTAATATAACACATAATCATCAATAATAACATTTGAATTTAATAATCTTAAAGCAATAACATAACTCATTAAACTAGCCCATTTTATCCATAACCCAGAACCTACGCTGCCCCATGATGACAATAAACATAATCTACTTCCATATCATATAATATTCTAATATTATGATAGGCCATGACATTATAA
Source organism: Pouteria campechiana (assembly GCA_036873735.1). Lineage (NCBI taxonomy): Eukaryota > Viridiplantae > Streptophyta > Magnoliopsida > Ericales > Sapotaceae > Pouteria > Pouteria campechiana. The sequence goes on from JAYJMB010011536.1 coordinate 26,465, forward strand.
TATACATCATTTACAATTAATACAATTATACAATTATTCAAAGGGGATTCCAATCCCAAATTCTATCATACTATCAAATATGTCTTCTACATGTGGTCGCCAATCCCAATACACGGTTGGGAGTCTTCACCTGGACTGTCAGCTAAAAAGATAAGAATAAGAAGGTATGAGTCTTGGCAACCCAGTAAGTAGGTGAAAATAAACAAAATCAGTAATCAATTCACAATAGCTTCTTTTAATCTAAAACATGAATAATCCTTGACAAGTAATCACATTCTCAATACATAGCTATGAGGCTCAATCATCAATCCAATAACATTCAAATACAATTATTTTATGAAAACCACAATCCTCATTGTTCCAAAAACATATAGATGTGTCAATGATAAAGAATATATCACATGTTCCAAACCTACTTGTTCAGAATAAATGGGATATCCTCTATCCCCACCATAACGCTTCGTATCATAAGCAAAGCACCAACTATTCATAACCCACATACACATTACCTTTAAAACATAATAGGACATCCACTATCCCCATCCAATCGAACATGCCTAGATTCAAACAAACGAGCTAATTCCCATGCACTTAACTGAAAAAGGGGGTTACTTACTCATCATGCTTCAAATTCCATAACTCCTTAAGATTCATTGCCTCAACCTTCAATTGGACTGCCTCAGTTCCCATCATTGCCCCCATGGATCCTATATCCATAGTAATGAAATTTAAACATAGTTTTCCATTAGCACATTTCATCATGTATTTGATTATTTGCATGCTTAACCTCATACACTTCATATCTAATATTCGTAATATCAAACCAACTTAATTGACAATTAATTACATCTCAAAGTAAACTAATTCCCCATCACATTTCCTTGGGGTCTTAGATTTATAGGGTTACACTCAGACCTTTATTCATAATTTCCTTTTTCCTTGGGCATCTTACCAAACATCTCTTATGCATGAGTTAAACTATTAAATTTCAGCAATAGGTTCTAAGTTTCATATATACTCATCAATATACAATCAAATTCCAACATACTCAATATATAATTAACATTAACAATATTAGAATTGTGTTATAAATGCATCTAATTTGTTGCCATTTCAACAATCATGCCCAAAATAGCTTCTCATTGAAGCATTTCAACAAGCATATGTTAAACAGTCTTTGAGTTATGATTTCTCAACATGGTGTCTCAAAGAATCTTCATTGCCTATAACATTCATCTTGTATACAACATCATATATCCTTAAACAGCTTTAAAATAACTTAATTAAGCTTTTAATTCAGTCAATTTATGGTTCACATAGCCCATATAGAAAACTCTTTTCAACCTCAACTAGGTCATAACCTAAATTCAGATTTTTCTCTTGTAAACAACCCAAATAAGTCCCAAAACCTTATAATTCATGCATGAATCATTTTCCCCCATGATTCCTACATCAATCCATCATTTTCCCAAAAGGTGCACTCTTCTTTGAAACCCTAATAAGCATAAAACCCAATTTTGGTTAGTAAAAAGCATCTTACCTTGAAATCCAATTGTGGTTTCCACCCACAAACTTGAATCCAAGTTCAAGACTCCAAGAAGCTTGCTCTAATTGTTAAAAAGCCAGATTGTCTTCCATTTCTCACCATCCAAATGGTCAAAATTTGGGTTTAGGAGCATAAGCAAAGGATTAAATGCCTAAACCATGAATTTCCCTGGATAACTTCACATAAAATGGGGCATAATGGAGCTAGGGCGTGGCTATGGCATGGGAGAGGGAAAACAAAATGGAAAAATGGGAAAAATGGAATGGGTCCAAGCTTATAAAGTCAATTTTTTTAGGTGCTCTGACACACCACCTAACCTGTGTTGCGGCACAGACTCACTGGACAAACAAAAGTTTGCTTTGCTGACACTGCGTCATGGCACAAACCTATTGGATGCCCAAATTTTGCCCTCTTTTGAAACTATGCGACGATACACATTTCCTGTGTCATGGCATTAACCTGTTGCCCAACATTTTATGGTTTTTCTCCAAATGTTTACATTATTTTTCCACCTTCTCTTCAATCATTCTTCATTAAACTTTTAATCATTTTATTTTCCCACATAATTAGGGTATTAGGATACACAATTAATCCACTTAATTGAACTAAAAATAATTTCATTAACTTGTCCCTTACCTAAAATTTCATAAAATTTTCTGCATACTTAATTCAATCACATACATATTATTCCAATTTGTTCATTTAATAAAATTTTTAATATTTACCCACTTTTTAACACTCTAGATCAACTATAATGTATTCAAATGGACAACTATCCAAAAATTAACACTCTGGGTATTACAGACCTCCCTCCTTACAAAAAGTTTTATCCTCAAAACTTTCAATATCGTGTAATTTTTTATTATTGCCTTAAATTGCTATTCAATTCATAACTTAACTTGTAAATCTATGCTAACATTGGCATTATTTCTATCACCACATAATTTGACCCAATTACACAACAATCATGTTTCGAAACATGTTAATTATGCCCAAATTTTGATAATATTGCATGAAGGCCAAAAATATCTGATTATTCAAGCACTTTCATGACAAGTTACTCAAATAATCAAAGATCTAATCACTATAGATAACACCCATGATCTTATACTCTCTCAAGGTATAAAATTTATCTTTTTAACCACCCTCTTAGATAAACAATCACAGAAACACATGTCATAGACAATTTCATTAGCAGGACAATTATAGAATCAACATTCTCAACTCAGCTTTACTCACTTTCATGATTGCAACATCAAACCAATACATGAGAAGTCTATAATAATTTTTCTGTTAACCAATATGCATAAATAGTCATAATGCACATACCAATTCATTTAGTAATATATGGCCATTTTATCTTTTACAACAATCAATCATATCCACAATATCTATCAAATGGTACTCAATATCAATCAAATAGCCACCTTAGGGAGTTCATAGCTACATGCAAATGGAACTACTATCATGGTGCAAATACTAACAATATCAAAGATTTTTGAAACTATCCAAGTCCAATCGACTCTTCTCATTTGTGGACCATTATAACTTTAATTTCAACATTCATACCAAATTTTCAGTTATCCATTGCCTACTACCAACCAATACCATGCTCAGGAGGCTATGAACAAAGTGGAATTAGCCACGAACCAAGTGGACATAGCCACAAGCAAAGTGGACACAACCACAACCAAATGGCATTAGCCATCATCAAAGTGGACTTAATAACTAACTAAAGGGATTGAACTATCTTACAACTTTAGTGTATTCTAGTCCATCCTTGTAATTCGGCTACAAATGTTGCAAAATCCATGATCACATGGTATTCTACCTTCATTGCAACTCAAAGATTGCAAGTTCTCCATCCACACCTACAAAATAAGCAAAAGAGTCCCACACAATAGGCTGATCAAGCCTCTTTGCCTTTATAGGTGGCATAATCAAACAAAGCCCTTTTATGGGTGGGATCCCAAATACCTAAAGGAGCCATCCTCGTAGGCATCCAAACCAAAATTTACACAAATAATATTTGGATAGGAATTTAAACCTCAAATACATATCACTCCTATTCTAAGAAGCATCAAATACAAGCATGTATCTCAACCATGTCAATATTATTTTATATGATTTTGATGATAATGAAACTTATACTAAAGAGAATAATCTTGTATTCTTAAATCTCTAATGATCATATGTATGGTTATGAATTAATAAACATTAATTAAGATAAACACATAACTTTGAATGATTAATTATACAAGCATACATTCCTTACTTTATGGTGCACACACAATGAACATTAATTAACCTTTATTGCGTAAACATTGCTAAATAAATACTATGAACCATAATTACTTAAGCTTTCATATTATGCAAATGTATATTATCCTTGCTTTACAAAATATTAAAATCATATGAGGATAAAATACATTATAATATTATTTATGAAAGCTAACAACACAGCAAATGCAGAAATATTCAAGTGCATGATAACAATCATCATGCACTTGAAGAAAGCAGAAGAAGAAGAAGAAGAAGAAGAAGAAGAAGAAGAGGAAGAAGAAGAAAGCAGAAGGTAAGCAATAAGAAAGGTTGTAGTTATCTAAAGGAAACTTCCACGAATAAAAGCATGAGAGAAAAACAAGGCTTCGAAGATATACTATAACGATCTTACATTGTCTGTCAACCTCAATGAGAAAATATCAATAGACAAATGCAAAATAAGAAGTTGAAGAAGAAGCCATAATCAGAGAGCTCAAATGGCATTCTAGAAATTTGGACCACTTATACTTGATCTGATCAAAGTCTGTCCAAGATAAAGCACAAGGATGAAGAAGCAACTCAACAACTTGGCAGACAAATGAAGATATATAAAGAAGAAATTGTTGCTCAGACAATAATACAAAAAGTAAGAAGATTGGATTTGTTTGAGGATAAAATGGTAATATAAATATAGAAGGGGGTGCAACTTCAACAAAGCCAAGACAGACAAATCCAAACAAACCCCTTCTATTGCTCGAAGTGTTTAGAAAAGCTAAAGAACTTTACTTCATCTTGGGATCAAAAGGTCGACTATTATAATAAACAGATTTTAGCTAAAGCAAAAGACAAAGTAAATGCTCCACAGTGAACATAGACGAGGTTGAATAGACAAAGAGCTACTTGGATTGAAATGAGCTACAACAGGCAAAGGCATGATAATATTATGATAGACAAATGTGATGTATAAAGTATTCTATCCAAGATAAAGAGAGCACACTTTGTCTATTTCTTACACCAGATGAATGCCAAATTCATCTGTTTGAGCAAGTTGAAGTTAGCTTCATCTAGCATCTTCAATACACAATAAGGAACAAAAGAAGAAAATCACACTTCGTCTATTAGTGTAAGACTAAGTGAACTTCGTCTGTCACTTCCAACAAATGATGAAGAACAAAGGAAGCATATCTTACTTTGTCTATTTATATTAAATGAAATGTTTGTCAATCGATTAGCTCATCTTCATTAGCACCATTCAAAGTTAGTCTCTTATCTTTAACAGACAAAGCATACACACATAGGATCAATTAACAGACAAATTTTCTAGAGGAATTTTGACAGACAAGGATGTGTTTATCTATCAGTCAGTTCAACTTCATTTGTGTCAAAGTTTATTCGCTACTTAATAGACAAAATCATTCTTTTGGAAGCTCAGTTGATAGACAAACCTTGGAATAATTCATCTACAACTTATGGTAGACAAATGCAGACAAAGAGAGGCCATGACTTGTCAAAAGAAAATCAATTTATATGACTAGGCATACAAATGATATCTACACTCGAGCCATCCTTGTGCAGACTTACATCAGTCATCATTTTTGGCAATAAGTGATGCTACAAAACTTTCAAAGCTGTGATAAGTTAAACAAGGAACAAATGTATCACAACTCATCCTCCTCTCTAAACGGTGTTGCAGCAGCTCGAGAGAAAATAGAAAGACCTAAACTTCAAAGGCAGAAAACTCAAATGGTCTTGTTCATTCAATGCTGCTCTCATCTCTGCATTGATCGGCTCTCATCTTCTCCAATGGTTGACAATATGAAGAAGCTACTTAAGGAGAAGAAGGAAGGATGATTTGTGGTGGTGAAGGAACCCATTTCAAATGTGCTAATTTTATGCAAATCCTTCCACCCATGGCCAAGAGCTCAAACTATCATCTATTCTTTATGAGCTTTAATCTGCAAATCTTTATGGCCATTATTTTTACATTTTGAGAAGATATTTTTATATTGTTAGAGCTGAAAGAGAGATCATATCTTCCCCTGTGCTTAAATGTGTTATAGTTTTTCGGTTAATCTGAAAACTAGAGAGTTTGTGGTAAACTCAATAAACCATATTGTAATGAGTTGTTGGTGATATTTGGAAAATCATCAAGTTTTCTAGTGAGCTTCGAATCTAGTGAGTTGGTAGTGAGCTAGAAAAAACTACCAAGTTTGCCTGTGATCTTTGAAGCGGGTGAGTTTCTTAGTGAGCTCGTGAAACCAGAAGAAGTGTCGAGGACTCTTATGTATTCTATTGTACGGGGTATAGTGGAACCCAAGGTACAATGAGTTGGTATTCTTGGAAGAGTGGATATAGGGATGGGGTCCTGAACCACTATAAAAATCATCTTGTCTGTGTGTATGTCTATTTTATCTTTCTACACTTTACGATTCTATTATTTATCTAACCCCTCATCACACACAAGCACAAAAGAGGGAAATGATCCAATGAGGTTTAAGTAATAAAATTTTATTTACTCAATTTGTCCTTCCCCTCTTAGGTTAAGCCATCATACAGGCATTCTACAAGTGATATTAGAGCTGGTTAGATAAATAATTCTAGTGATCCATTTGGCTTACCCAACAATGTCATCTTCTATTTTCTTTAAAGAGTATTCCATCTCCCATATTCTAAACTTTTGATAGATTAAACAAGATACAATGGAAAAGGAGATTGGAAACATCTCTTATGGCTAAATGATTTTCATCTATGAAAGTTTTCTGTACTGGCATAAGCAAGGATGAAACGAGAGCAGAGCCAAAAATGTTAAAAACTTACTACATGCTCTTTGTTCCACTAATTGTAAGGTTGTCTTAACATATGAACCAATATGAGAAATCTTAGACAAGCCAAAGATAAATTATTAAGGGACAAAAACACTTGGCACTAACACACCAATTGCATTACTATTTAAAAACTAACTTCAGTACAGGAAATCTAAGAAAGGAGAAAATGAACTCCAAAGAAGAAAAAAGAGAAAGGAGCCTTGCTCTAAAGAAACAAATTGAAGATACGATGAAATACCAAGTTCCTTCAAAAATAAAAAGAAAATGTAAGTGCAGGTACGACACTTAAACTTAAATACTCTTGCTAAATGTGTCATCATCTGAATTATTTACTTATGTATTTCTTTTAGTCCTTTCTTCTATTAATAAGTATTCATGCTCAATCCTTCCATTTATTAATTATGTCTGTGTGCCTTTAATTTTAACATTTATTTATAAAAAGGAACAAATTTACATTCTGTCCTTTTAAATTTTACTAATTTCATTTAGTTCATTCTTTTAAATTCAAATTTCATCTTTCAATTATTTACTTCTATTTGCTTTATGTCTATAGAAATCAATTTACATTTACCCATGCATTCTTATTAAAGATATTCTCAGAATTTTAATTGAGAAACAGAATTAATAATTAGAATTTTGTTTGAATTTCCTTTAGTTGTATATAAATTAAAATTAAGTTATAAAACTATGTTTACATATTTCTATATATTCATTTATTCATTCATTTGCACATTATGTAGAAGTCATATTTAGAATTTTTGATTACTTAGATAATTGTACATTGATAGAAATAAACTTTCATACATAATATTTTCTGTGCATATATTTCACTCATATATATAAATAGGAGAATATAGAATTCACACTAGGATAAATAAAACTCTAAAAAATATAAGGTAAAACTTTCAAGATAATCAAGAAAAAAATAAACATTTAGAAAATAATAAGCAACTTGAAAACAAGAATGTCTAAAAGACACATAACCTAAAGAAAGATATACAATAAAATAATAGTAATATAACAAAACTAAATAATTATGCTCAAAATCATTTAAGATGAGTTGATATAGCATATAAAGTCAACTGTCATTCCTAATTATGCTAGTTCAGATGACTCATTGATTAATTGGAGCAAAACAATCACTTTGTTCATTCATGAAAACTGATTTAATTAAAGAACTTGATTCTCTGCATATAATTGGATAAAATGATACTTTACGCTAATACATAAGAATGCATGTTCACATCTGGATGAGTCTACCAATGAAGAGAAAGTGCAAGATTTTCTTAAGTATATGCAACAAAGCTTGAAATGAGCACAGAAGAAGAAAGAGAATAATTAGAAATCAAAACCTTCTTCTCGGCTCACAAATCCAAGCAAATGAGCTAACAAGTTCTAGTTCCAGATGCAAGATAATGATTGAACAAATTAAGACTATATGCCAGAAAATATCATATCTTAGAGGAAAGATCATCAATGTCAAATGGCAAAAGCTAAATGAATAGTCAAGTTGACAACAATATTTATGAGCCCAAATGAGATATCTACAAATGATGCGATAAAGGAGATAAGTTGTCTAACTTAATTATATCTCTTTTATTATTATATACTCTAGATGCCTCTGAATGAATTGCATTGGATTTAAATTAAGTCAAGTTTTACTATTTTGAGTTAAATCATGTCGAAAATCTTAACAAACCTTAAAATGATCAAAACTATAAACATTATTACAGTCCTAAGGCATAATCAAGCCTGTTTTGGGAAACCTCACAGTTTAAGGTCTCAAATAGGAATTTCATTCCTAGTCATTCCTTTTATAGTAATGCTTATCGGCTTGATCTAAAACATACTAAATAAAAACATGAAAACAAATTTAGAAATGACTATACTGTGTGTGAATATTTAATTCATCCCAACTCATTTTGGTAAATTAATAAAAAAGGTTCTAAACAATCCCCAACAATCTAAAAGAATTAAACTTAAAAAAATTTCAAACTAACAGTAGCGTGAAACCTTCTAGATTCTAGCCTTAGAAAACATTAGAAAGAGCGTAAAAACGTAGAACACAAAAAGAACTCTCCTAACAAAACAAACTTTACACAACTAATTCTAATCATAAACTTAGAATATAAAGTCTAAACTCGACAATAAAATGAACCATTATAAAAAAATTTAAGGGAAAGAGATCCAGGAGCTGATAAGTAACCAACAACACTTAAACTGAAATAGATCCCTTAAAAAGACAATAAAACCAATAAGAGTAGTTCATTAGCGGCACTAACAGAAACCAAATAGGATCAAATAAGAACATGCATTGTCACCTTAAGAATATGATTTTGATGAATAAATTATGCTAACTGCATCCAAATATTAATAATGCACTCATGAAGAATATAATAATCACAAGTATAGAAATTGAAAGATAAAATTTTAATGGTTGAAATATGTTGACTCTCGTGCAAGTATACACGATCACGAGTAATATAGATGAGGTAAGTTGAGTATCGTTCCCATGAGAAAGGAGGTTGTTACACATTAACTACTAAACTTGTATCAAATCAGTAATATTTGATTGAATGAAATTTAGTAGATGATATAAGAACTAAATTTGAATAATCAATGAAGTTTACAAATTGTTAGAGCAAAAGAAGAAATATCAATGGATGAAATATCTAAGAAATCGATTTCACCTAGCAAATCCACTTGTATTAATGAATTGAATTGAGTAAATCATCATTCCTCTCATAGTCAACCGGATGCACTAAAGTATCTACCACCCTTTCTCAAGTGTTATGATAGGTGTGCTTATTAAAGTGATTTACTATGTTTCCATGCAAATCCACATTAATAAACCCATTTAGTTTAAGCATCCAAGTGTAATATATGCGCTCACAAGATCATATTCACACAAATTGCACAAGTGCAATGGCTATCTTTAGACTTCATTGAACCATATGTTCTTCAATTCAAGAGTCTATTCCTAATTCACCTCTCTCAAGTATAAATTAAGAATCTCAGTTCATGCACATGGTAGCTAAGCACATATATGCATTAAGCTTATAAAAGAAGAAACAATGAGGAAGAAGATAATTTAACTCAAAAATCAAACATCAACACAAGCTTCATTGCTAGGATCCACTTAATCCTAGATAACAAAAATTTAGAATATCCTATTTGAACTAAAACCAACTAAGTAATTGATAAACATCATCATAATCTAATATTGAATTTTGAATGAAAAACAAAAGATGAACTAGAAAGAAAATAGAATATTCAGATTGTAGCAGCTTTCTCCAATGATCTTCTTGCTCCAAAATCTTCTCCTCGTCTAACTCTCTATCTATGCTCCAGTCTCCTCCCCCAATTTGAACTCTTAGGTATCCTCAAATAACCCAAGCAGCTGGATCTTAATAGAATTCCTCCATGAATTACAATTCCTTTATGCACCAGAATCGTCTTCTAAAAATAACTTTGTATTTTCTACCCAAAATTTTTGTTTTTATACATAAGAAAAGTTTCAATAATAGATAGCATTGTTTTGCCACTAATTTCTAAATATACCTTCTGCAAATTGCAACAACTCAAAAAAATTTTAGTAACTTATATAAAGATAATTAATTCAAAAATATCTCAAATGATTGCAATTACTGATCATTGTGGGACTCCATTGCTAAAAAATATTGTTGATCATAATTTGAATAGAAACATCTGATGCATGGAGGAATAACTAATTTTTGTACTTCCAATTCCAAATTTTGATTTCAAACTTTGTTACTTGTTAGGCTGCTTTGGAGATATGAAAATCGAGCAAAAATTTGAATTCTTGTTTATTCTTTGAAGTGAACTTCAGAAAACAATTATTACTTCAGAGTTATCTGAAGTGAATGTTAGAGAAAAAATCATTGCTTTAGAGATTTTTGTTCTACTTTGGAGTTCTCTGAAGTGAACTTCGGAGAAAAAATCTGCTTCGGAGTTTTTGATGTTCCAAAGTAGTTTTAGTAGAATCATCATAACTTTCTCATATGAACTCCAAATTGAGTGATTTTTGTTTGGATAGATAATTTCAATATATACAACTTTCATGTTAATCAATTTTCCTGATTCATCTTATATTTTGTTTCATGATCCCTCAAAGTACTGCCTTTTGTGTTGGTGAACTTTGGAGTAAAACTTTTGCTTTGGAGATTTTTGGAGAGAGTACCACTATTTTGATCATAAATCTCTCTTATGAACTCAGAATTGCTCATTATTTTTGCATTAGATAGATAATTTTAGGGGATACAACTTTTATGTTGATCACTTTATCTGAATCATCCCTCTTCTATGAGTTGTGAGCCTTCAAAGTAACACCTTCTGTCAAATGAAGTAGCAAACGAATGTGAAACTCTATAGGAAGTTACACTATTTTTGCCATAACTTTCTCATATAAATTTAGAATCATATTATTTTTGATGCATTACAAAGCCAAGAATAAAGGCTAAAACTTTCATGTTGAATATATTTTCCAAATATGCCTCCATTAGTCCTAGAAATTGCATTAATGTATCATCTTTTGTAATCTTTAGTTTCATTTTACATATCAATAAAACAAACTCTGTTAAGTTCAATATCTACAAAACATTAAAAGAAGATCTTAAACATGTGAATTTAGATATTAAAATTTGATATATTATGAGCTTATCAAATACTCCCAAACTTAGCTTTTGTTTGTCCATTTACAAAATAACAATATTAACTCATGAATCAGTCAGGAAAATCTCTTTCAAACAATCAGTAACATGCCAGATATATTACACATGTGCACATACCTCAGAAATCACTCAAGATACTTTCCAAGTAATCTAATGAAACCTATGCTTCATCAATCCTTTCATGAAATGAAAATGCGTGTGTGTGCAATGTCAATTTCATACTACATACATGTTTTTCCATCAATAATGTGAAAACCGGTGATTTTCATGATCTTCACAAAACACTCCATAGGCTTACTTTTCATAATCCCTCTCAACTAATGTAGAAAACTCTATTCACTTGGATCAATAGGTCTTTATTAAGCTTGTAATAGGGCATTGGGTTTGGCTAACAAGAAAAGGAAATAAGGATACACAAAGTAAAAGATCATATCTGCATTTTACATGAATATTAAACCACTTAACTTTTTGTTTGGGGTTTTATCTATTTTATGAGCTGTATTACTACCACACCCTAGACTTATTTCTTTTACTTTCATTACGATGTGATCCCCCCAACTATGGGTTGTATTACTACCACATCTCCAAACTTATTTTCTATTGAGTTCACAGAGATATGATACCCTCAATTCAAGGATAAATCCTTATTGATTTCTTTCCTTTTATCCTTTTTCCTCTTCTTTTAGAATTCTTCTCTTTAACTCCTCCAAACTTATATTCTTATGTACCCATGTACCTCTCTATAATCTTGTGTTTAGAATACATCTGTTAATTGGTCAATCATGGTTTTTCAGGCTGAAAAAGGTTGAATGATGAGGCTAAAGAAAGAAAAATTGAATGGTTTTTCACATGCTTTGCATGTACCATTCTCTCATTAAAGCTCAATGGGGACACTAGTGATAGTGAATATACTAGGTTAGCTTGAAAGGCTCAAACTGATCAAAGAATGCCTAAATCATTTTCAAGTAAACATGTTTTCTAGGATTTTACCTCGAGGAATAATCAAATAAGTTCTAGCATACTTGTGTCAACCAGAATATGCTACTAAATTCACAACATCATCACTAATCCACATACATTTTGCATGATCTTAAAATAATGTGCTAATTAAAATTTTCATCAGTCATGAAAAGGACTTATCATAAGAATCAGTAAATCACATGGTAGCACCTATCCTTCTTTCTTAATAATGTGCAATGGTAATAAACAATTCAGCATACATCGCTTAATCATTAAAAGAGAATCCATGCTATTCAATTTCAGTAATGTAACATAGTTTGCTCTTAGATTTCTTTAGCTAAGTTATCAAAAGTGATGCTCATAGAGAAAATTTATACCCAATTTTGAAAACAAAATCCACAATTGAATGCAAATTTGAAATCTTAGTTGTAAATCTAAATGTAACTCCCTAAATATCCCCAAACTTAAATCAAACATTGTCCTCAATGTGAAATAATGAAAGAATTTTAAGTTTAAGAGCTTCCTTGAATGAAGTGCATTCCAATTTTTTTTTTGCTGAAATTTAATGGTATCCTTTGCAAATTTCTAACAATTTTGATACTTGACACATAATCTGCAATATCATGAAACTTCTATGCTCAATCTAAAATCAGGTTCTTACTTTTATAATAGAAATATCAAACTATAACTAAATAATCTATCCAAATGGATAAAACAAAACAAACAACTAAGCTAAATGTGAAGAGAACAAAGAAAGTTCAGATTGTCTGTTTCCCATGAATTCAACTTTCTCCTCTGAAGTGAACCATTCTACTTTTTTGGTGGACAAGAGTTGATCAAACTATTGATGGCTACAATATAGAATTGTTTGAAATCATGTAAGCAAAAAAAATCTAAACAAAAATAAAAAATAAAGCAAACTAAGCTAGACTAAAAATCTTAAAAGCAAAGGGATGAGAAAGTAGTTTTGATTTATACCCTTCAGCTTGAATTTGACACTTCTTCATGCATTCAATTTAAATTTCTCCCCTTCTTTATCGCTTTTGATTCTAATTTTGTGTATACAAAGAACAAGGCTGATCCCTTTGATGTCAGCTAATGTCCAACTAAAGGCATATTCTGCTCATGTGGCAATTCCACTTGCTGGTCCTCTTAAACTTCATCAAGCACATAATATGATCGTTGGCAATATGTTATCTTTGGAGGGCTTGGGGTTTCTAATTATAGAGTGGTTTAGTTCCTCAAACTTGACAGGTTGCTCATGAGGCTTATCTCCTACTTCAAGTGTGTTGGTGGGTTGATGAATTGTTGCATTCTCATCCATAAGTTGTTCCACTTCATCAACCCTGAAACAGTCATTAGAAATATTAGGTAGTTTCATAGCTTTAAAAATATTAAATTTAACTTTCTTATCCTGAACATGCAGTGTGAGCTTGCTCTTTTGTACATCAATTAGTGTCCATCCAATGGTTGGAAATAGCCTGCCAAAGATGATTGGAATCTGTTGGTCTTCCTCCATATCAAGAACCATGAAATTTGCAGGAAAGATGAACTTGTCAACTTTTACCAGAACATCTTCCACAATACCTCTTGGATGTTTAATAGTGTAATCAGCTAGTTGAAGTGATACTATAGTTGTTTTGACCTCTCCCAATTCTAATTTCTTGAAAATAGAAAATGGCATTAAGTTAATACTTGCACCTAAATCACATAATGTATTTTCAAAATAAGAATCACCAATAGTGCAATGAATAGTAAAACTCCTTGGATCTTTCATATTTTGTGGCAGTTTGTTTTGCAGGATGGCTGAACATTCCTCATTCAACTTCACAGTTTCATAATCCTCCAACTTCCTTTTGTTTGCCAAGATATCCTTCAAAAATTTTGCATAGCAAGGCATCTGTGCTAAAGCATCTGCAAAAGAATGTTAATATATAGTTTTTTAAATACATCCAAAAATTTAGAAAACCACTTATCCATCTTATGTTGTTGAAGTCTTTGAGGATAAGGGATTGGAGGCACATAAGGCTTAGGATTGTCTGGAAACAGTTTGCTCTTTCTTATCTCGTTTGTTTGCCCAACAATTTTTTCTTGTCTTTCCTTGGGAGCTAGTTATTCTGCTTCTTCTCCCCCCACTTGCAACCACTTCTTAGAGTTACAACCTTTACCATCTTAATTGGGTTTTTCTCTATGTTGTTGGCTAAAAAACCCTGTTGTCTTCCTGATAGCATGTTTGCTAGTTGTCCTACATGCATCTCCAAATTTTTTATTGAGGCCTCTTGATTTTGAAACCTCATGTTTGTGTTATGCATCAATTCATGAGTGTTGGTCATGAAATTTTGAGTACTATTCACTAGTTTGCTGACCATCTCTTCCAAATTACATTTTCTCTCCTCTGGTTTCTCGAATCCTGGTGGTGGCCTTGCTGCATTCTGATTGTTCCATGAGAAATTTGGATGATTTTGCCACCCTGGATTGTAAGTGTCCTATATGGATTATTTTGTGACTAGTTGAAATTACTAACAAAGTTAGCATTCTCATTAGATTGTGCAAAAGTGTTACCTACCTAACAATCCATGCTAGTATGTCTGCCACCATAGAAATCGTAAGTCACTTTCTAAAATTTCATTATTGAAACATTCATATTGTTTATCTTCCATTTAATGTTTCAAACTGTGCTATGAGTGCATTGAGGCTTTCCACTTCATGTACTCCTACTTGTCTTCTAATTGGTAGCCTCTCAGTAGGCCACTGATAGCTTTTAGATGCTATCTCCTCCAATAGTTTGTAAGCTTCTTCTGGCATTTTGTTATTCAATGATCCTCTTATAGTTGCATTAATCATAGAATAAAAATTTGGACTAGTCCCATTATAAAATGTTTGTACTTGTATCCATATGGGTAGTCCATGATGTGGCATCTCCTTAGCAAGTCTTTAAATCATTTCCATGCCTCATATAGTGATTCATTATCTATCTACATGAAAGTAGTAATATCGTTATGCATCTTAGCAGATTTTGAAGGTGGAAAAAACTTAACTAGGAACTTCTATGCCATAGCATCCCATGTGGTGATTGAGCCTACAAAAAGAGAAGAAAGCCAACTTTTAGCTTTGTCCTTTAGAGAAAATGGAAATAATCTCAACCTCATTGCATCGTCAGTGAGTCCATTATATTTGATTCTATCACAAATTTCGAGAAAAGTGTCCAAGTGGCTATTTGGATCCTCACTTTTAAGTCCATTGAATTGAACAGATTGCTGAAGCATGTAAATAAAAAATGGCTTAATCCCAAAATTATTTGCTTGTACTGTAAGTCTTCTTATGCATAATGTTTGTCCTTGGACAATTGGAGCAGTATAATCTCTCAAAAGTCTTCGTGGATTTTTGGCTATAGCCACTCCAGCTACACGTTCTCCTTCTATCTTTTTAGTTAGAATCAATTGTTCTTTTAGTCTTCTTCTGTAGGTATGAACAATTTCTGGGTCAAATCAGCTAGATTGCCTTGCTAACTTCATACCACATACTACTTTCTACAAAAATAATAGAAACAAATCAAATCTAGAATTCAAAATAAACTATAACTAGGAATAAAACTAAATATCTAAACTAGTATGAAGCAAAAAAGAAAAACCAAAGTAATACTAATATTGATTAGTAGTGATATTAATGTATAACTCACTACCTTCCCTGGCAATGGTGCCAAAAACTTGTTGACTCTTGTGCAAGAATACATGATCACAAGTAATATAGATGAGGTAAGTTGAGTAACTTCCCCATGAGGAAGTAGGTTATTACACACTAAGTACCAAACTTGTATCAAATCAGTAATATTTGATTAAATGAAATTCAGTAAATGATATAAGAGCTAAGTTTGAATAAATAATGAAGTTAACAAATAGTAAGAGCAAAAGAATAAATTTCAATGGATGAAATATCTAGGAATTCAACTTCACCTAGCAAATCCACTTGTATTGATGAATTACATTAAGTAAATCATCATTTCTGTCATAGTCAATTGGATGCACTAAAATATCTACCACCCTTTCTCAAGTGTTATGATAGGTATGCTTATTAAAGTGATTTACTATGTCTCCATGCAAATCCAAATTAATAAACTCATTTAGTTTAAGCATCCAAGTGTAATATATGTGTCGCAAGGTCATATTCACATGGATTGCACAAGTACAATGGCTATCTCTAGACTTCATTGCATCATATGTTCTTCAATTCAAAAGTTTATTCCTAATTCACCTCTCTCAAGTATAAATTAAGAATCTCAGTTCATGCACATGGTAGCTAAGTACATATATGCATTAAGCTTAGAAAAGAAGAAACAATGAGGAAGAAGATAATTTAACTCAAAAATAAAAAATTAACACAATCTTCATTGCAAGGATCCATTTAATCCTAGATAACAAAAATTATGAACATCATATCTGAATTAAAACCAACTAAGTAATTGATAAACATAATCATAATCCAATATTGAATGGTGATTCAAAAATAAAAGATGAACTAGAAAGAAAATAGAATATTTAGGTTACAACGGCTTTCTCCAATGTTCTTGCTGTAAACTCTTCTCCTCATCCAACTCTCTATCTATGCTCCACTCTCCTCCCCCAATCTAAACTCCTAGGTGTTCTTAAATAACCCAAGCAGCTGGGGCTTAATAGAATTCCTCCATGAATTGCAATTCCTTTATGCACTAGAATCATCTTCCAAAAATAACTCTATATTTTCTACCCAAAAAGATTGTTTCCATATGTAAGAAAAGTTCCAATAATAAATAGCATTGTTATACCACTGATTTCCAAATATACCTTCCACAAATTGCAACAACTTCTAAAAATTTTAGCAATGTACATAATGGAAATTGCTTCAAAAATATCTCAAATGATTGCAATTACTAATCATTGTGGGACTCCATTATTAAAAATATATTGCTGATCATAGTTTGGATAGCAACATTTTGTACATGGAAGAATAACTAAATTTATGTACTTCTAATTCCAAGCTTTGATTTCAAACTTTATTTGTTGTTAGGTTGCTTTGGAGGCATGAAAATCAAGTAGAAATTTGAATTCTTGTTTCAGAGTTCTCTGAAGTGAACTTTGGAGAAAAAATTATTGCTTCAGAGTCTTTGAAGTGAACTTTAGGGAAAAAATCATTGATTTAGATATTTTTATTCTGCTTCGGAGTTCTCTGAAGTGAACTCCAGAGAAAAAATCTGCTTCGGAGTTTTGGATATTCTCGAGTAGTTTTAGTAGAATCATTATAACTTTCTCATATGAACTCAAAATTAAGTGATTTTTATTGGATTGGATAGATAATTTAAATCTATACAATTTTATGTTAATCACTTTTCCTTATTCTTCTTGTATTTTGATTTGTGGGCCCTTAAAGTACTACATTTTGTGTTGGTAAATTTTGGAGTAAAAATTCTGCTTTGAAGATTTCTAGAGAGAGTACCACTATTTTGATCATCACTTTCTTATACAAACTCAGAATTTCTGCATTTATTTTACATTGGATAGATAATTTCAAGAGCTACAACTTTATGTTTATCATTTTGTCTAAATCATCCATCTTCTATGAGTTATGAGCCTTCAAAGTGACGCCTTCTGTCAAATGAAGTAGCAGACGAATGTGAAGCTCTACAGACAGTTACACTATTTTAGCCATAAATTTCTCATATAAATTCAGAATTGTATGATTTTTGATACATTGGAAATATAAGAATAAATTATAAAACTTTTATGTTGAATAAAGTTTCCAAATATGCGTCCATTAGTCCCAGAAATTGCATTAAAGTAACATCTTTTGTAATCTTCAATTTCATTTTACATATCAATAAAACAAACTCTATTAAGTGCAATATCCAATGAAAAACATTAAAAGAAGGTCTTAAATATGTGAATTTAGATATAAAAAATATGATATATTATGAGCTTATCAAAATATTATGTCTAAAAGTTCAAGACTTTAATAAAAGAAATTATTTACTCAGCTAAAACATTAATAATTATTTCCAACTCATTAATTTTCTGAAAAGTCTTGGCTAATTCTATCTCCTAATTCTTAATGCATGCTATGGCTTCCATGTGAGCCGTGGAATTGTTGGTAAAGAGATGATTAAAATGAGTAGTACTACCGCTGGTATAGATCAAATCATCCTTTAACATTTTCATCCTGTCATGAAGAAATTGAATTTTCTCTACATTCGCATTATCATTAATTTGTATCTGCTTTGAAAGAGAACTTGACGATGCCATGGTATTAGAGACTACTTGGGTGTACACTGAAGTGTTGTCTTGTCTCTGACTCTTTTGTACATGACAAAGAATTTGAAGTGTCTCTCCACTTTAAAAGAAATCCATTAATTTTGTTATTAAATCTCTCAATTATCTATCTTGGTAATAACAATTAGGGAAGACTCTGAAGAAGGATGCATTATTTTGATAAGAAGGATAAAGGATAAATGATCATACTATCAGAACTTAGAAATACAAAATGAGTGTCACTAGCCAAGATCATGCATCATCACCAAAGAACTCATCTCTCTACATGAAATCAATTTTAATAATAATGACACTACATTCTTATGTGAAATAATCATGATAAATTAAAAAATTCTTGAATTTTGCCTATAAATCAACTGATGTTATGAATACAAAACTTTAGGCAGCAAGAAAACTATGATAAAGAAACTAGTAAGGGTTCTAAGAGATGGGGAGAAATAAAATCTTTAAGGGGAGAGAAATAAACGTAAAAAGGGATAAAGAAATATGACCATATAGGATTAAATCTTTTTGATTATGACAAAAGGGGGAGAAAATGTGAGAGACTTATAAGAATGAAATATTTAATTCAAACAAAAGAAGGGGAGGGTGATAAAAAGAGTGAAACTCCATAGGATTACTAGAGTTAATTATTTAGGGGGAGATTAAAAGAAAATTCCTAATTTTTGTACAAGTCATCAAAATTTTGTCATCATTAAAAAGGGGGAGATTGTCAGCATTATTTTATATGATTTTGATGATAACAAAAATTATATTATAGAGAATAATCTTGTATGATTAAATCTTTAATGATCATATGTATGGTTATTAATTAATAAACATTAATCAAGATACACACATAACCTTGAATGATTAATTATACAAGAATACATTTCTTACTTTATGGTGCACACATTAATTAACCTTTACTGCATAAACATTGCTAAATAAATGCTATGCACCGTAATTAATTAAGCTTTCATATTATACAAATGTATATTATCCTTGCTTTATAAAATGTTACAATCATATGAGGATAAAATACATTATGATATTATTTATAAAAGCTAACAACGTAGCAAGTGCAAAAATGTTCAAGTATAAGATAATGATCATCTACAATAAATTGCCATAACTATCTGCTACGCTCCAAAGGAGCTAAACTGATGAAATTCATGGAAGAAGAAGAAGAAGAAAGTAGAAGACAAGCAACAAGCAAGGTTGTAGTTGTCTAAAGGAAGCTTCCACAAACAAAAGTATGGGAGAAAAATAAGGCTTCAAAGATAAGCTACAATGAGCTTGCATTGTCTATTAACCTCAATGAGAAAACATCAATAGACAAATGCAAAATAAGAAGTTAAAGAAGAAGCCATGATCAGAGAGCTCAAATTGCATTTGAGAAATTTGGACCACTTATACTTGATTCGATCAAAGTCTATCCAAGATAAATCCCAAGGATGAAGAAGCAATGCAATGGCTTGGCAAACAAATGAAGAAATTATCGTCTAGACAACAATACAAAAAGTAAAAAGATTGGATTTGTTTGAGGATAAAATGATAATATAAATATAGAAGGGAGTGCAACTCTAACTTAGCCAAGATGGACAAATCAAGATTGAAGAGACAAGAAAGTTGCTAGAAGAAACTCCTTCTGTTGCTCGAAGTGTGCGGAAAAGCTAAAGGACTTTGCCTCATCTTTAGATCAAAAGGTAGTCTGTTACAATAGATAAAGTTTAGCTAAAGTAGAAGATGAAGTAAATGCTGCATAGTGAGCATAGACGAAGCTGAATAGACAAAGAGCTACTTGGATCGAAATGGGTTACAATAGACAAAGGTGCAATCGTCTACAACTTATACAGACAAATGCAGCATGCAAAGTATTCTATCCAAGACAAAGCTGAACATGCTTCATTTATTGCTTACACTAGACAAACACCACACTTTGTCTATTTGAGTAAGTTGAAGTTAGCCTCATCTAGCATCTTTAATATACAATAAGGAATAAAAGAAGAAAATCACATTTTGTCTATCAGTGCAAGACTAAGTAAACTTCGTTTGTCACCTCCAACAGACACAAAAAACAAAGGAAGCATATCGTACTTCATCTATTCATATTAATTAAAATGTTTGTCAATCAATCAGCTTATCTTTGTTAGCACCATTCAAACTTACTCTATTATCTTTAACAGACAAAGCATATACGCAAAGGATCAATTAGCAGACAAATATTTTGGAGAAATTTTAACAGATAAGGAAGTGTTTGTCTATCTGTTAGTTCGACTTTATCTGTGTCAAAGTTCATTTGCTACTTAACAGACAAAATCATTCTTATGGAAGTTCTATTAACAGACAAACCTTGGAACAATTTATCTATAACTTATGGTAGATAAATGCAGATAGAGAGAAGTCATGACTTGTCAAAGGAAAAATGATTTATGTGACAAGGCATACAAATGGCATCTGCACTCGAGCCATCATTGTGCAGAATTATATCAGTCACCATTTTTGGCAATAAGCGATGCTACAAGACTTTCAAAGCTGTGATAAGTTAAATGAGGAACATGTTTATCATAGCTCATCCTCCTCTCTGAACGGCATTGCAGCAACTTGAGACAAAACAGAAAAACATGGACTTCAACGGCAAAAAACTCAAACGGTCTTATTCATTCAATGTTGCTCTCATATTTGCATTGATCGGCTCCCATCTTCTCTAATGATTGACAATATGAAGAAGCTACTTAAGGAGAAGAGGGAAGGATGATTCAGTGGTGGTGAAGGAAACCATTTCAAATGTGCTCAATTTTATGCCGTCATCTATTCTTTATGAGCTTTATCTGCAAATCTTATGGCCATTGTTTCTACATTTTGGGAAGATCTTTTTGTATTGTTGGAATTGAAAGGGAGATCATATCTTCCTCAATGCTTAAATGTGTAATAGTTCTTTGGTTAATCTAAAAGCCAGAGAGTTTATGGTAAATTCGATAAACCACATTATAATGAGTTGTTAGTGATCTTTGAAAAACCATCAAGTTTTTTGGTGAGCTTCAAAACCAGTGAGTTGGTAGTGAGCTTGGGAAAACTACCAAGTTTTCCTATGATCTTTGACATGGGAGATGGTGGTGCTGTCATGGGCACACCAAATTTAGAACCTTGCTCCAATCTAATTTTCTGTAGTAGTGTGAGTGATGGTCAAAAACTTGATGGTTCATGTTTTAATTTAATACCTCGCAAGTGCACGGTCGATGTGTAGTCTCGTGTGCTTATGCAAGGGTCGATCCCACAGGGAATGGCAAAATTAACTTGTTTAGTTGTAGTTATTAGCTAACTATAA